>JAADYB010000227.1:0-30069 GCA_023338075.1 Phytopythium litorale
CAACGGCCAGGAGGTCACGGGCCTCGGGCTCTCGCGCGTACTGTACCGGCTGCGGGAAGCGCCTCGCCCGGTCGTCGTGCGCTTCGGCCGCCTCTCGCCTCGCCAGGTGCAGCAGCCGCGCACCGGCACGTGGGGCTAGCCGTCTCTGTCCGTCTGTACTAGTGGAGCAAGCGCGAGCTGCTGCTGGACGTGAGGCAGGCAGGGAGGTGGAGACAACACGGAGCTCTGCCTGTCGCCCGTCGCCGAGCCAGCGACTCGTAAATGTATAAACCGTCTCCGTCATTGACCACCATGCCGTCTGTCGATTGCGCTCGTGTCGGGTCGAAAGCATACTGAACCCAAGTCAATCGCGTATGAGTCGACGGTCTCACGTGCCATATTCACATCACCGACCACTCGCCAGCATGCAGATCTTCGTGGCGGACGACAAGTTCGGCGACGTGATCGCGGCGCTCGAGGCGCGCGGCGGCTGGCGGCGGCACGCGCACCTGTCGTTCCCGCGGCCGGCGCTGCGCTGGACCAACTACGCGCGCGTCCCGTGGCCGCGGGTCCAGCCCGAGCAGCTCGTCAACCACCTGCAGCACGCCGTGCTCTTCTCGCAGAAGGACCGCCTTGCCGCGCTGCTGGCCGCGTACCAGGGCAAAGCGGAGGTCGCGGGCGATGCTGGAGCTGTGGTGGACGCCTTCTACCCGCGCACGTTCGATCTGCGGCGGCCGACGGCGTGGCGAGAGCTCCGCCAGTGGGCCGTGTATTCGGAGGCGGTGGCGGTGCTCAAGCGCTTCCAGCGACGCGGGGAGGAGGCCGACCCGACGGTCGTGCGGTGCGCAGTAGCGTTCATCCAGGCCGTGCTCCGTGACGACGACTTCTTCAAGAGGACGCGGGGTGTTGACAGTCATCTCAATGCCGAAGACGACGAGGGAGTTGCGGTAATGGAGCCGACTCCGAGAGAGTCGACACCTCGCTCTAGTGCTGATTATGTCCATGTGGATGCCGCGGAGTGGCGTCTGCTGTCGTCTCGGTGGGTTGCAGACGCTCCTGCAGTTGAGGAGCATCCGCCACTCGACGAGGCGGTCGTGTCCCGAGAAGCGGTTGCCGACCTGCTGGAGCAACTGGCGGCGCGAGACCCGCAGCTCAGTGCTGTCAGCGATGCCAGTGGCGAGGGGGAAGAGGGCGGCTGCGTGTGGATCTGCAAGCCGTCGAACCTGTCGCAGGGCCGCGGCATCACGCTAGTGCGTTCGCTGGACGACCTGGCCGCAGTTGTCAGTCCCAGCCAGGACGATGAAGCTGGAGCACCTGACGCGTCAGGACAGCCCAAGGCGGCGCAGCAGTGGGTCGTGCAAAAGTATGTGGAGCGGCCGCTGCTGTGTCAGGGCGGCCGCAAGTTCGACATTCGCCAGTGGGTGCTCGTCACGGCGCTCCCGCCCGCGGTGCAGGTCTTCTGGTACCGCGACTGCTACTTGCGGTTCTGCTCGCGGCCGTTCTCTCTCGGCACTGCGTCTTCCCGTCAAGATCGCTTCGCGCACCTGAGCAACTACTCGGTGCAAAAGGACTTCGTCGCGGACGAGGACCGTCGTGGAGAAGCACCTCCGTCGTTCGAGTCCATGTGGTCGTCCGAGCGCTTTCGCGACTCGCTCAGGTTTGACAAATGCCGACGGGCTGTGCTGGCGATGGACTAATCGTGACGGTGCGTTGCTGGAAGGGAAACGCACGGGAGTGACGTGTGGATGGACGTCGTTCTCCCGCGGATGCAGTCCGTTGCGAAGCACACACTGCGAGCTGTTCTCCCGGAGCTGCGCATGGTCGGAGTACGTCTCGAATGATCCTCCCGCGCGCAAGTCGAGCCATTGGTTGCTGAGTGCTCTGGTATCGCTTCATGCTCTGCAGAAGGGGTTCGAGTGGCTCGGGTTCGACTTCTTGCTCGATGAAGACCTACGCGTGTGGCTGCTAGAGGTGAACGTCAGCCCCGATGTGAGCCACAGTACCCGGGTCACCGCTGACTTGGTGCCTCGCGCAACCTCCGACGCTCTTGCGTGTACGTCTGCTGTGATTCGCCCTTTTGGACCCTGTTGAGCCATTTCAACTCACTCCATGAATGGCTGCAGTGGTGCTCGATCCCCGCGATGAGGTGTCACCAGACAACCGCTGGCTCCCCATGACGATGTAGCAAACCACGCGAGACGATGTATCAGGTACAAAGAGTCCGTGTCGAGATAGACTCCGTACGAGAGGAGGGCTCCCTTGTAGTTTGCTCTCATCTATGGCTGCGCTGTGACCATAGCGATCCGGTTATCGACTCAAACATCAAGCCGTTCAGAGCGAGTTCACAATGACATTTTCGCCCTCTGGAACTCGCCACTCACTCTGCACTCGCAGCTGCTGACGTCCCCATGCTGGACGACCGGAGACGCTCATGGAGCGCGCTATTCTCCAGCCGCACGGCCTGCAAGTCCGCGAGCACCTTGTCGACGTGTCGGCTGCTGTCGCGCGCCTCCAGCTGCGCGATCCAGTTGTGCAGGTCGCGCACGCCGTTCTCCTTTTTGCCCACGTCGCCGATCACGGCGAGCAACTCTTCGAACAGCTCGCGCACTTGCGTGAACTTGCGGTAGCACTCGACATATGCCGCAGGACTGGCTGACGGCTCTCTCCCCGCCGAGAACCCGACGCTCACGGCGATCCCCATGCCACTGCTACTGCTGGAGAGCTTCTTGGTGGCAGCTGAGAAGAGCTTGTCCTCCGCGACGGCTTCGCTGCGCTTGAGCTTCTCAGCCGAGCCGTTCAGCTGCTTCTGCATGGCCGTGATGTCGTCAATGATCTTGGCGATCTCCTGCTTTTGCTTGTGCACTTGCTTGATGATGTCCATGATGCGCGCCGTGTAGCTGTTGCGATTCTGGTGGCTCTTGTTGGATGCTTGTGCCGATGCGTACGCCCGCTCGAGAGCCTGCAGTGTCTGCGCCTTGTCCTGAATCGTGCCAGCCATTTCCTGCATCTCTGCCCGGAACGATTTCATCTCTGCGACGAGCTGTCGCCCACGTGCTTGGACGCCCGACTGTCCTGCGCTCGCGACGAGTTCCTCTTGCTCGCGGACAAGCGGGTCCCGCGTCTTCTGCCACTCCAACGCGAGCTCCTCCAGCTTTTGCTGTGACTTGGCACACAGCGCCTCAAGCTTCCCGATGTTCTCCTCTGCGGCTGGCAGCATCGCGAGCAGCTTCTTCTCCGTCGCGAGTGTCTTCTCAAGTACAGGCTGAGCAGACTCGATATCGGTGATGTGCTGATGTGTTTGCTGCAGCTGGACCCGGTCCTTCGCGATCACCTTGCGCATCGCGGCAATCCGCCGCTGCGTTTTTTCGGTTTGCGTCTGGAGCAACTCGATCTCGTCCTCGACGCTCTCCTTGCTCGCTCTCACTGCTGACGGGGATGCAGAGACATCCAAAGCCTAGTACAGACACAATCGTGAGATACAAACAACGCTTATCAAGTATGTGCTCGCGGATGCACCGACCTCAGCACCATATTGCACCGCATGCGCCGGTTGTTCGACTGCTGATGTCGACTCGACGGTCTGAGCAGCAGCATCAGCGCCAATTGATGGCACGTCAAACGATCCGGCCGATAAACCTCTTGCGCTTGACAGGACACCAGACGTCTGCAGCGCGTTTGCGTCCTAATCCACGCACAACAAGGCGAGTTCATGAGCCCAGAGTGTCTTGGGAGTTAGTTTGACAGCATTCATTACATGCTCCGCCTTGTCGATGTCGTCCAAGTTGCCGATAACGTTGTCACC
This sequence comes from Phytopythium litorale, assembly GCA_023338075.1. NCBI lineage: Eukaryota > Oomycota > Peronosporomycetes > Pythiales > Pythiaceae > Phytopythium > Phytopythium litorale. Next base: position 3,782 of record JAADYB010000227.1, read on the forward strand.
GTCAATGAGGAAGCTGTTGTCGACCTCTGCCGACCGACCGCGGGCCTTGTGCGCGCTCAAAGCCTCTAGCAGCGACGTCGCTCGGACCGCGTCGGGCGGGAACGCGTCGAATAGCGGTCCTAAAGCGTAGCAGCGCAGTCATCGATGTGAGTTCGCTGCTTGGTGGCGTGGGCAGCATTCATCCGCAGTCAACAGCAACTCACCAGTTCGTCTCGGCTCGCCCTGCTGCTCGGCATGAGCCCAGGGAAGCACGACAAGCTCGGTCCGCAGTGGAAGACACTGGTGACCTCGGATGTCCCGGAAGTGCCGGCTCGGCAGCAGATGAGACGTGCGCTTGCGCCTCCACGCCGAGAAGACCGACGTGACAGCAGCGCCGGTCACGTCCGCGGATGGTCCATCAAAGTCCACGTCGGGAACTGCCAGCATGAGGTCGTCCTCGTCCTTGAGGTTCAGGCTCTGGCTTGGTGTGGACAAGGCCGAGCCGGCAATGGACAGCCCGTCCTCCTCCTGCTTGGCGCGCGGCAGCTTTCCCACTAGCCAGGAAAGAATGCGGCGCGTATCCTTCTCGCTCGGGTACAGGAAGTGGTTGTAGCCGCAGTCGCCGGCGTACCCGAGCTCCTTGAGCAGCCCCGCGAGCTTGGAGCCGAGCCGGTGGCGAGCGGCGACGCCCTTGGGAGCCTCGAACGGGAACGTCAGCCCGAAGTCCGCGCTGTCGTCGGCTTCCTCGATGCGCGCGAGGCATTGGCTCACGACGGAGGCGAGCGACTCGAACGCCAGCTCGCGGGTCGTCCAGGAACTCGCGTCCACATCTGCGTCCACACTGGTCGTAGAGAGACAAGACCGGAACGTACAGATAGGTCAGCGCCTGCTTGTCAAGTATATTTCCATAGAGAAACGCGCGACGCACCACCCGCTTTGCTGCAGCGCTGCCAAGATGAAGCCGTCGGTGTCCGCCATGCTGATCGCCGCTTCTTGATCAACGACCACGTTGAATCTTTCGAAGCGTTAGGTGCGATACCACTTCTAAGTGCGATATAGCTCCTGAGTAAGTTCGCATCTTGAAGTGAGGACGCCAAGAGGCGCGACACCACCAACACCCTGGAAGTGAACAGGCCGAGCGAGTCGCATGAACAGCAAGCCGAGCACAAGCGCTGGCATGTCAGGCGGGAACAAGTTCCGGTGGCGAGTGGACGCGGAGAAGCACGTGGTGGTGTGGAACTTTGAGCGGCGCGGGTGGGTCAAGACGGAGGGCGACGACTGGAACATCTACTGGGCGAGCAAAACGACCATCAAGAGCATGTTCAACCCGGAGACCGGCGTGCGGCTCGTGGACGGGCAGTACGTCAACCACTTCCCGAACCACTACGAGCTCACGCGGAAGGACCTCATGGTGAAGAACATCAAGCGATACAAGAAGGAGATGGCGACGGCGGCGGCGGCGGCGGGAGGACCAGCGCCTGTGGCGCCATTGCCGCCCGTCGGGTCCTTGGCATCGACGGTAGCGCCAGGGACAGCGACCGGGGCAGTTGGAAGCGCCGGCAGCACTCCCATCTCGCCTTTGATTGGTTCTCAGAATGCATTGAGCGCAATGCCATCGATTGCCGGGCAGGTGCCCTCGTCGGGGGTGTCGCTCGGCGGAACACCCGACCCGCTCGACTTCCTGCCGATGACATACACGCTGCCAGCAGACTACTCACTGTTCGTTGAGGAGTTCCGGCGCAACCCGAACACGATGTGGATCATGAAGCCATGCTCCAAGGCACAGGGGAAGGGGATCTTCATCGTGAACAAGCTGTCGCAAACCAAGAAGTGGGCCAACCAGCAGCGCTGGGCCAACATGCCCATGAAGGAGGGCTACGTGGTCTCGCGGTACATCGACAACCCGCTGCTCGTGGGCGGCAAGAAGTTCGACTTGCGGATGTATGTGCTCGTGCTGTCCTATCGCCCGTTGCAGGCGCTCGTCTACCGCGAGGGCTTCGCTCGCTTCTGCAACGTCAAGTACTCGTCGGACGCGGACGCGATGGACAACCCGTTCGTGCACTTGACGAATGTGGCCGTGCAGAAGAACAACGAAGACTATAACAGCAACCACGGCGGCAAGTGGAGCGTCGACAACCTGTGTCTGTACGTGGAGGCAACGCGAGGGTGCGGCGCTGGCGCCAAGCTGCTTCGCGACATCCACGCCGTCATGCTGCACGCGCTCAAGGCGGTGCAGAACGTGATCATCAACGACCCGCACTGCTTCGAGTGCTACGGGTACGACATCATCGTGGACGAGACCCTCAAGCCGTGGCTTGTTGAGGTGAATGCGTCGCCGTCGCTGTCTACGACGACGCAGGACGACCGCAACATGAAGAGTCGGCTGCTCCGAGACGTCCTCGAGCTCGCCGTGGCGGCGGACGCCGGCCCCGACCAGCGCCGCAACGTACTACCGGCGCCGACACCCAGCGCCACCAACGGATTCATGTGGCTTACGAACGAGACGCTACAGCTCGAGGCCGAGCGCCAGCGGCAGGAGCAGCAGCGCCGCCTCGCGCGCAAGGCCGCCAGCACGCAGTGGCGCTGACCAGGAGGGGGGCATTCAGTTTTTAGGCTCGCGGTAGTGTTCCCGTTAGGTTCGCGCGTGCAAGTGTCTTCGCTGCCAACGGTACTCTATCCGTTGAGTCTGTCTTGTTTGATGGGCCTCGCAAACTCATCTCTTGTTCAGCGAGTTTTCAGTAGGAAAAGCCTTCTCAAAATACCTATCATTACCTATATGTTGTTATTTATGATGTCCCATAACAACTGCATAGCTCTCCGCCTCCATCTCTGAATCGCCTGGCCAGACACCCACTTTCACCGGTTCGTGACCTCCTTTCCGCCCCCTCACTTGAAAACGCCCCAAAAAGCAAAACCGCGCGCCTTTTTTCCCTTTATTTCCGCCCGCGAAACGCCGAAAGCCCAAGGCTCGGACAGGCGGCATCAAGCGGCATCAAGCGCCGCGTCACGCTCCCCGCAGGCCATCGACTGACGGTACGTGCGTCTCTCCAGGCGTCTGACGGGCTCCGCGTGTGTCTGCGCGTGTCCGCGGGCGGCCGGGGGCGAAACGGGCGGCGGCTGACGGTCGCGCGCGTGTCGTGGGCCATCCGGGAACAGGTGACGGAGACGCCGGGAAGAGCAGCATGCAGGCGCCGCTGGACCGCAGCAGCGGGCCACCCACGCCCTCGCCGGTGCGCGGGGACGCGGCCGCCAACTCGACGCTGCTGCGCGAGCAGCAGGCGGAGCGCGAGAAGCTGCTGATGGACAACTTTAACCAGGCGCTGCGCATCAACTACCTGGAGGAGCGCCTGCTGCGCGTCAAGCAGGGCACGGACTTTGCCGGGGAGGACCTGGAGAGTGAGGTGGCCCAGCTGCGCATCGCGCTGGAGGAGCGCGAGCACGACATCAAGCAGCGCAACTTCGCCATGATCCGCGCCACCGAGGCCATCGACGTGCTCACAGGGCAGCTGGGCGCCGCCAAGGACGAGAACGCGCGGCTCGCGGCCGAGCTTGAGCAGGCGATCAACGGCGCCAGCAGCAGGAAGGACAGGGTGGACCCCGACCTGATCGACAAGTGGCGGCGAGAGCTCGAGCGCGCAGCCGAGCAGGAGCACGCGGCCGCCGCGCGCGCACGGCAGTTGGAGACGGAGCTCAGCCAACACCAGGACACGATCGCAAGCATGACTGCGAGGATGCACGAGATGGACGAGGCGCGTGCGCGCGCGCAGATGGACATGGAGGCTGCTCTTCAGCTGGAGCGGCAGAAGGCGGCGCAGCAGCTCGAGATTGCACAGGTCAAGGCATCGGCCGAGCTGGAGCACGTGCGCGAGGTCGCTCGTCAGCGCGAGGAGCAGCTCGCGGCGAGCAAGGAGCGTGTCGAGTCGCTCATGAAGGAGAAAGAAGCGATGGACGCGCGGTACCAGAGCAAAATGAAGCGCATGGAAGAGGAAGTGCAGCAGCAGATGCAGCAGCTGCGCCAAGAAAGCGACAAGTACCGCGCCGAGCACACGCGGCTGCTGACTGACCGCGAGAAGACCCACTTTGACCGCGAGCGGCTTGCGATGGAGACGGAGAGCGTGAAACAAGAGCGCGCGCGTCTTCAGACGGAGATTGAGCGGCTGAGCAAGGAGCTGCAGCAGTTTGCGGGCGATGCGGAGCGTTTGCGCCTGCAGAACGTCAAGCTGACTGCGCTGTGTGAAGAGCAGGCAAAGTCCCTGGACGCGTTCCGAGAGGAGCGCGAGAAAGCAGCAGACTCGATTCAACAGCTAGAGGGTGGCGTGCATCACTGGCGGAAAGCTGCAGCGGAGCACGAGCTGACGGTCAAGACCCTGGAGATGCGTATTCAACAAGCAGAGATGCAAGTGAAGACGTTGGAAGGACAGCGCGAGATGGCGGCCGTCCGGAGCCAGCAGACATCGAACGAGCGCCTGGCGGTGCTCGAGAAGGAACGCTATGCTATCGAGCAGGACAACCACCAGCTTCAGCTCGAGCTGACCAAGTTCCAGCACGAGCTAGAGGCGTTGGAGCAGAAATTTCACTCATGTGAGCAGCGATTGAGCGAAGAGACTGCGAAGGCGCAGGAGTACCAGTCTCGCTCTCGGGATTTTGAAGACGAGCTGGCAAGGAGAGAAGCAGATGTAAAGGAGCTCGAGCGCCGGGTTGCAGAGCTTCAGGCATCCAGCTCCATGACGGAGAATTCTCGCTTGCTGCAGCAGAACGATGCGGTCACTCGGTTCGCGGCAGAGAAGAACGACTTGCTTGCATCAATGCAGCAAGAGCGACGGCGCGCTGACAGCGCAGAGCATTCGCTTCGCGATGTCGAGGCGCAACATTCCGAGTTGGTCAAGGAGATGGAAGCTGCAGCTCGTGAAGTTCGTTTCGCGATTGGGCGAGACCAGCGCTCACAGCAGAATGATCGTACACCGCTGGCGTATCTTGTGCGTGACGCCATTTCAAGCATCCAGAGGTGAGTTGCATGTCTTGTATCTTGCTGATGCTCTTCTCGATCGCTTGGCCTCACCCTCTTTGTGTTTGAATGTCTGTAAACAGAGATTTCAAAAGCGAGATCACCATGGTGCAGTCGCGATGCGAGCAGAAGATCAACACGATGAGCTCTCATCTGGACCACCTGTCGAAGCAGCTTGCAGCAAGTCAGGGCAAGCTCGAGACGCTCAAGTACTCGACCGTCCACTCGAAAGATGAGAAGCGAAGCGTTGAGAGGTCATGGGCGTCAAGGTACGAGAATCTTCGTACCGAGAGTGAAAAGGAGCGGCGCGAGCTCCAGGAGGAGGCTCGGCGCCTTCAGGAACGACTCGGCGCCAGCGAAAATGCGCTTTCGCGAGCGAAGACGGACCTGGAAAAGCTCAGCCGCGAGCGCAGTGTACGTTTGGATTGGAGCGTTCTCTCTCTCTCTCTCTCTCTCTTTCCAGATTGAGTGATTAACTTCTTCGTGTTGGGTCGAGCAGACCTCGCAGACAGAGTGGGAGAGTGACTACAGCGACCTGAAGGAGAGCAATCGCCTGCTCTACGACGAAGTGCAGGAGCGGCGGCGCGCAGCCGAGCACGCGCGGAAACAGTACATGCGCGCGGTTCGCGAGAACAAGGAGCTGCTGGCGGCGATCGACTTGTACAAGAAGGCGGTGGCGGAGCGCGAGAAGGACATCGAGTACTACAAGGGAGTGCTGATGAAGTACACGCAGCAGCTGCAGCGCCGTGTGTCGATGGGGGAAGTCAAGCAAACGCTTCTGGAGCAGCTCGAGCAGACGCAGTTCATGATTAATGCGACGTACAAGCGCTGGTCAGAAAGCGACCTGGGGAAGGACAACGACCCGGCGGCTGACGCGGAGAGTTCTGCGGTCGTCGTCCAGCTGGACGAGTACATCGGTCGAATGGAGCTGATCACGGAGCGCTGGGGCGAGTTCGTCGCGCACGCCAAGGAGCTCCATCATCGCTACGGCGATGCGTGGCAGTCGGCGGTCATTCGGCTCGGCGCGAGCCCCCGCAGCACCGCCAATGCGAGTCCGCCCCGGTGGGTCGAAGACGTCGAGCGCAAGTGCATGCGCCTGCTGAACGAGTCGGTCCGCGTTTCGGAATCGATGCGCGATGCTGTCGAGAACACGGCGACCGCTATTCAACGCGAGCGCGACGTGCGCAAGCAGCGCGAGAAGGAGCGCGCGCTGCGCATGGCGTCGTCTCCGCGCAAGGATCGCGGCGCCAACGACTGGCGGGAAGCCAGTACGCCTCGCGGGGGAGCGTTCGCTTCCGACCTCGCCTTCCACGACCTCAAGGCGAGCGCGAACCAGCGAGGCGTCGATGCGTACTCTAGCCCTGTCAAGAAGCGCGCAGGGTCGATGGCAGCTGCGAACGGCGTCGCCACGCCATCGCGGCGAAGCTCCACCAAGCAGCTGGCGGCGCGGCTCGGCGCTGGGAACCCCGGCGTGTACAGCAACTCGCTCGCGTCGCTCGGCCGCTTAGGTGTGGAGCTCGAGAACATCGAGAAGAGAATCCGCAAGGAGCACGCGTGAGCATACGGCCAGCCTGTTGAGCAGCATGTCGAGCGACGTGATGTGTCGCCATCACCTCACTCGTGCCGCGGCGGGTCTTCAGCGACGCAGCAGATAGAACGAGCATGTAGAGTACACGAGCTGCCGCTGCCTCCGACCCGCGCCTCGACCCGACTGAAAGAAACGACATCCTCGCCACACCAACCGCGCTGTCAGGCAACAGTCAAACAAGTCACCTGTCACCTCGCCGTCCGTTCTTGATTCCAATTCGCACCAGTCTTGTGCCGCTACAGCTCGTCGCGCATGTCCTTCATCTCGCGCAGTTTCTCGTAGCTGAGGAACGAAATGACGGCGGACGGCAGCGCCTTGAGCGCGTTCACGACCACGCCGCGGTACATCGCGCGCGCCTTCCACGTCGGCGCCGGGTCCTCGCGCACCGACTGCTTGACGCAGTCCCACGCGGACGAGTACGTCGGGAACTCGACCGTCCGGTGCCATGTGCCCTGCAGCTGCAGCCGCCGCCGCACGACATCGAACGGGTACGACAGGAACTGGGAAGTCAGTGATGCCGTCGTCGCGCACAGGATCTGTCCCGGGATACTCGGGTGGCCCAACTGCTGCGCACCGCCGGCGCCCGCAGACGAGTCCGTATCGTACAGGATGAACACGGGTCGCAGCGACTCGTAGATGGCGTAGTTGCAGCCAATGTACATGAACACGCCGAGCGACGCAGGCCCAAAGCCCTGGTAGAAGGCGCGCAGACTGCCGCCGCCCTCGCGATGGATAGCGCGCGCGCAGTCGCGAATGCCGCTGTACTGCCGGTCGGGGCTTAAGTACTGCTGCGCACTGAGGCGGCCGCGGATCACGTCAAGCGGGTAGAACAGACAGTTGGCCGTGAGCCCAGCAAGACCACCAGCGGCCACGTTGGTCAGGTCTGGCGACGGCAAGCGAGGCACCGACGATCCATCTGTCGAAGTCGGAGGCGATGGCACCCGCCAAGCCAGCTGTCGTATCTGGTTGCTGAAAAAATCGCACAGCAGGAACTTGGTCGGCAGCGACGGGATCACCCACAGGCAGTGCGTGAGGTTGCCGCTGAACAGACCTGCACACATTGAATCACAACGTTAGATCACAGAGCTAGAGCATGATAGCAGTCGAAGAGCACCGTACTTCGCGCGCCACCGAGCTTGACCATGTTGAGGAAGCCGCGCGTCATGGATGCATACGGTGCCGGAGTACCGACCGGTTTTGCCGGACCAAGTTGCATGAGGATCTTCAGCCGCTCCAGCGGTGCAGTTGCAGTTCGCGCAAGGCCGCCGGCTGCAATCGCGGCGACAAACGACGTCAGTTGACCCGCAAGCTTCTGCTTTTCGAGAGACTCGGTAATCTCATCGAAGGCCTCGCCGGCAATCAAGGTGCGCGCCTCAAAGTCCGGCTTCAGATACTCCCAATCGCCACCTGTCGGGTTGTGGCGGATGGCGGAGATCCACCCAGACTTGAGGTTTGCGTCAAACGTGAGCTGCTGCTTGTCGCTGTTCACGTCCGGATCAGTTCCGTGTGCGTGGAGCTCGGCAGCGCGCCAGATTGTGCGCAGCGACTCGATGTCGCGCTTCAGCGCCTTCACAAACGCCCGGAACTCCTCTTTCGCTGCCGCGACCTCTGAAGTGTCCGCGTCCGGGTTGTAGTGGTAGTCATTCAGCTCGTCGTCGGAGTCGCTTTCGTTGTCGTCTGCAAGCGCTGCAATGCCCCGCACCAGGTCATCGTGGGTGACGTACTGATCACCAATCTGGTGCGACGGCAAGTCAAACAGACGCTCATAGAACTCGAGCTCGTGTGGCGATACTGGGGCGTCCTCGTCGCGCTTCACAACTCCACTGGCGACGTCGCTAGTGGCGAGCCATTGGCGGACCAAGCGCGGCATTTCGCTCAACCGAATGGCGCCTTGCTCCTCTTCATGATCGGCGGGACGGTCGCTTTTGTCGCCACCAACTGCCAAATCACTGTCGGAACGAGCGTCCAGCTCTGTCTCCAACGACTTGAGGATGCGGAATGCGGCTTCGGGCAGCAACTGATCAATGTTGGACGCGCCAAGAGCGATGTGAAAGTGCGCAAACTGCGAGAAGTTGACGAGTCCAGAGCTGTCGTTGAGCAGCAGTGCAAGCGCGAGATGCACGGCACGGTCATACGACTCCTTCGGCGGAAGTTGAGGCTTTTGCTGCTTCCTTCGCAGTTGCTCGATCGCATGTGGCGCATTGGCGCTGTGCTGGATTGCATACAACTCCTGCGGGTCGCGCAACATGCGCCGGAGATCCTTCTCGGTCGCGAACGACTCATTCGAGTCTGGGACAACAGTGTTGCTGACCTTCTGGAACAGCTTGTGCAGCGCAGTTGATCCGCTGCGAGTGATCGTCAAGAATGACGCGCGGTCCATACACCAGATCTTGGTGTCCTCGAGCGCCTTCACGGACGCCCCGCGCCGACTGTTATACAGCAGAGCAGCTTCTCCAAAACTTGCGCCGCGTCCAATTACCCGATCGACGAATGCTGCGGTCGCGCGCGGCTTCTTACGAGAGATCTCGCACTTCCCCGACTCGATCATGTAGAAATAGTCCCCTGAATCGCCCTGCCGCAAAATGGTCGTGCCCGCACGAACACGCAGCGGAAAACACTTGCGGACAGCAACAGCCTTGGCACGCTCATCGAGCTCGGAAAACAGCGGGTGATCGGCGATCGCGTCCATGAGGAACACATACTCGTCCACAGTCTGCTGGCTGCTTGGATGTTCCTCCACGATCTTCTTGAACGACGGCTTGTCGAGCTGCCAAACCACAACGGCTTCTTGGCTGCGCTTCAATGATGAAGATATCGGCGAGCCCGAGCCGGGTGAGTCGCTGGTTCCGGTTGAAGAAGTCGCCGGACCGCTGGAGCTGCCCGTCGTGGCACGGAGTGTGGCACGCCGCGGGGTATCGTAGATGAGAGCCGACTCGCCGAATGCGTTGCCTGGACCATTAGTCGCCACCAAGACCCGCTCGTTCTTGCCAACAAGACTGGAAGAGGTGTGGAACTCCGGTAGTGCAATCGTCTTGCGCTTACGCAGCGTCACTTGCTTCTTGGCGGCGTCATCTCCAATGCTGTCGATACCCCCCGGAGCCTGTGTCTGTCGCAAGTGGTCGTAATCGACAAACACCTCCAACTCGCCTTGCTCGATGATGTAGAAGTAGTCGCCGGGCATGCCTTGGTAGAACACAACCTCGCCATCTGCAAGGGCACGGCGGCGGAACTTGCGTGCGATCTCCACCAGCTGCGACTCGCTTAGCGTGTGGAAGAGCTGGTGGCGGCGCAGGCATCGCACAATCGTGTTGATCTCTCGTCCGGGCTGCGGTGCCCTCGTCTCGGCGTCCGCTGCAAGTTGGCTGTACCGTTCGTGGTTCTCCTTCAGTCGGCGGCGGAGCGAGATCTCGGGCAAATACGTGGCGTCTTGCTGCAGTTTCAGGTACCCGCCGCCGTCGTTGTCGGAGAAATGCTTGGGCAGGTACGAGTTGGCCGACGGGTACGGCAGCAGCAGTCCAAGGTGCTGATACAGGCCAGCGACGAGCTGGGAGCAGAACATCTTGCCTCCGTCCGACGGCCGCGCAATCACCTCGTTCTCGAACATGGACCGCTCCTTGGTGCTGAGCTCGCCCACGAGCGCATGGTACTGCTCGGCCACCCGCTCGCGCTCCCGGCCCAGCGCATTGCGCTCAAAGTCGGGCATCTTGTCTCGATGCTCCAGGTCGCTGTCGAGCTTGGCGAGCGCTTTCTTCTTGCTCACGATGGCGTCGAAGAGGCGCTCGCGCTCAATGCGTGTGGGGACCTTGACGCCGGCGTTGAAGAGCCGCTGCGGCCGGTCCTCGTACGGGCTGTCGAGGATCTGCAGCGCGAACTGCAGCGCGCGCGCCTGCAGGTCGGGCGTGCGCGGCACCTGGAGCTTGCGCACGGCGATCTCGTGCGAGTTGCTGCGCAGGATGCGCTCGACGAGCGGCCGCATCTTGACGCCCGTGAGCGCGGCCTCGAGCAGCAGCAGCTCGCCGTCCGCGGCGCGGATCACCACGCCGTTGTGGTCCCACTGCGTGTGCCCGAAGAACTTGGCGCAGGCGCAGATGGACGCGCCGTACACGCCCATGGCGGCGCACTTGCGGTCGAACAGGACCACGTCGCCCGCGTCCACGCGCAGCGCCAGCAGCAGCTCGCGCACCAGCCGCTCCTGCTCCTTCCGCGCCGCATCCCGCGCCGCATCCCGGTCCGCGCGCGTCGAGGCGTCCACAGCGGCCCCCGGAGCTGGCGCTTCCGCCATGTTGCCGTCCTTTCTAGAGTGTCGTCTTGGAGGCAGGAAGCGAGTGCGTGAAGCGTTGACGTACACTTTTGTTGTGGGGTGTGCCGCGCTTTCTCCGTTTCACTTGCGGTTTGTATGCTCTTGAATCTGCGTGTGACCGTCCATTCTCCAAGAAAAAAGAGTCTCTATTCAGGGTGGACACGGTACGATACATTGAAGTCACTTCGATACCGGTTTTATGGAATGACATACCGGTTTTGTCAGTGGACTCCGCGCGGATCAGGTGTGAGGAGCATCACGGCGAGGCAACCGATACAAGTCAACCACATGGCTTCAAACGCGTTTGTGGATGCGGCGGACGGCATGAACGACTCGTTGCTCCCGGTGGCGGCGCTGCTGTTCCCGTCCGTCAATCGTCAGTGGCAGGTTGTGCGGCCCGAGCACTGGAATGTACGATGTGCCTCAAGTCGCTGCGCAAGAATGACTCGCGCCTCGCCTCTTGTGACGGTTGAAGCTCTCCAATCGCGCTGAACATCGTGTTTGCAGCTCATCCCGACACCAGCGGACTGGGACGATCACCTCTTGGCGCTGCAAACGCGCATTGGCGTGCGGTTTGACGACGTGACGCGCCTCCAGTGCGCGCTCACGCACTCGGGAGTGCTTTCGCCCACCACCCTGCCGCCGGACGCACCGGCATGCCGACTGGCGAACCGCAGCATCGAGTTCCTGGGTGACTCGATCCTGGGGTTCGTGGTCGCCTCGCACGTCTTCCAGACGCAGCCGTTGCACCAGGAGGGGCGGCTCTCGATCGCCAAGGCGGCCTTGGTGAACAACCAAGTCCTCTCGCGCATCTGCGAGCACCACCTCGGCATGCATGAGCTCATACTTGTGAGCAACGACTACTGCGCGAACAGCCCCAGCTCGAATGCATCCTACGTTCGCGGACGCACGACGATCCAGGCCGGCGCAGTGGAGGCGCTCATCGCCGCCATCTATCTGGACCAGGTCGGTTCTCCTCTCCGCTCCATCGCAGTGGCCACTACTTGTTGCTGGCACTTGTGACATGATGCATTGGTGCCAACCGGCAGGGGATGGAGACCGCCGTTCGCTTTGTGAACACGCACGTGCTGCCCCATGCGATCGCGATCGCCAAGGAGAAGTCCGTCTGGGAGCCGGTGAATGCCTTGCAGGCCCTGCTACAGGCGCAGACCGGGAGTCCGCCCACCTACAAGTGCGTATCCTTCGAGTTGCCAAGCGTTGGGCTTGGCAGGCTGCGCTTCGTGGCTGACGGTTCGCTGCCGCCGTTAATGACGAGCAGGAACCTGCCCAAGCCCGGTGAGAGCGACGTGTTTCATGTCGATCTCGTCGTCCAGGGCGAGGTGCGCCGTGACGGATACTCGCATCGTGGGCAAGGCGCGGTCTAATCTACATGTGTGCAGACCATTCTGACAGGAGGGGGGATGTCGTACAAGACTGCGCGTCTTGCCGCCGCGATGGCCGGACTTGAGCACTTCAAGTCCACACCAATGTGCACGGACCAGTCCGCCTCTCCCAGCATGTGAAGCGAGGTGCTGTCCCTGCTGTTCACCAACCTCGAGCGTCTCCGCTGTCGCTGCTTGATATCTTGTTGTCGCCACCACCAAAACAATGGACACCTTCGCTGTTGACACCTCCATCCTTGACTTGCTTGACTGGAGACCGCCAACACGCTGTGGCATTGGACGCTTCCCTCGCTGCGGTTTCACTCCGTCTTGGTGGCTATTTCCGCGTCACCAAGTGAAGAACTCGGTGACCAAACGCAGCTTGGTGGACATTGCAGCATGGAGGGCGATTCCGGTGTCGAGGAGGCAAACGCTCCGGTCGAAGCGGCTCGAGCACGCAACCCGGACACCCACCAAGTGCCGCAACATGGACCGGTGCAGCAAGCCTATCGGTCGCAGTACAACGAGACCATCGCGCCTCCAAGCGGCCCGCTTGCTCGCGCGGTGCGTTGCTGCTGCATTGACTCGCTCGGTCTCGTTGCAGTGCTCTAACTTGGACTCGATGCCTCGTGTGGCGACAGATCCGTCCTCCAATTGCGTTCCCGCCAGACTCGAAGCGCGCCGAGATCATCGAAGATGCGGAGAACAACCTGGACGAGGACATGGAGGAGGTCAAGGACGCCGTGCACGCCTACAACGTCGACTTCCAGCGCCGCATCGTACGATCCCCTGCTCGCCAAGGTGTGCTGGGTGGTGGTGGTGGCGTCTGACAAGTATGGACTGCAGGATGCAGTCAAGGAGCGCGGGCGGCAGCTGGAGACAAACCTGTCGGCAGAGCGCGAGGCGATGCAGCAGTCTATCCAGGAGCTGCAGGCCTCGTTCCGCAAGCAGTTCCAGAGCTCGTTCCTGACGCTGGAGCAGAAGACGCTGTCGCACTTTGCGCGCGTCGAAGCGTACGAGGTCGCGGCGGAGGAGAAGAAGTGCGGGCTTCTCGTCGCTTGCCAACTGTGTGCGATCATCTCTGGCTCACGTTGTCCGTCTGGCTTGTGTGTGCTTGACAGAGTGCGCGAGTGCGACGCCGACTTCCGGCGGTTCGCGTACACGACGGTGCCGGAGATCATGGAGAAGCTGCAGGGCACGATCACACGCAAGCTCGAGAAGAACCACGAGACGTTCGACATTGAGAACGCCAAGATCCAGAAGCGCGAGAAGAAGACGCTGCAGGCGCTCGAGACGACCGAAAAGCGGTCCGTGGCCAGCTTCCAGACGGAGCGCGAGCGGCGCACGCTCAAGTTCCTGGAGCGCGAGGAGGACTTCCACCACGTCATGCGCGTGGACAACCGCAGCTCGGAGCGGCAGCAGGCCGAGCACGTCGAGGTGCTCGTGAGTCTGCGCGCGCAGCTGCAGGAGGAGGCGCGAGTGCGGCAGCACGAGGACCTCGAGATCCTCGACAAGCTCTCGACGTCCTTCCACCGGCTCCAGGCGAGCATCCTCGAGAACCTCGGCGACGACCAAGCCATGCAGCACGGGGCGTGACCGACACCAACAGCAGACAACGCACGCAACGGAGCAGCAGTCGAGGTGGAGGGGGGAGCAGCAGAGAAAAAAGGTGGTTGACTATTGGATTGGTGTAGCGGTGTGCTGGATGCGCCAAGCAAGGAGGCTGCGGCCCACTTCGAGCCGCGTCGCCGCCCCGCCCGCGAGTCCCACGCGCCGCCGCGTCCGCCGGTCAATCGCCCTCCCTTGTTCCTTGCGGTTTGCAGTCCTCCGACAAACTTTTTACCCGATCTTCTACCTTTCCCGGGCGACTAGCTGGGCCGCCCGGCAGCGGCGACGTCGACGTCGACGACCAAGACGACGCCTAGTTGGTGGCGGCCTTCTTCGAGACGGCGCTCGAGCCCTCACGGAAGCCGTTCTTGAACTTGCGCGGGATGGTCTTCAGGTAGCGCATGCGGCCAGAGCCAGTGGTGCGGCGACGCAGCGCCTTCTGGCTCCAGTTGACTGTCATGACGCAGCGACGGCGAGGGTCAGCGCCATGCACCATATCGAGAGCGGCGAGCACGAGAGCGAGGCCCACGTACACTTGCGCATCTTGGCGGCCGGGTAGCCGCACGACGAGCACGTGCCCTTCTGCACGTGGTACGAGCTGCGACCGCACCGCCGGCAGATGGTGTGCGTCTTGTTGTGGCGCTTACCGAAACTCTGGGTACCTTTGGTCTGCGCAGCGCATCGTCACCGGCATCGTCAGTCTCTCCGCGCCACCACACTCTCCGTACACGCGGTCGCTCAGCACGCCAGTCAGCGCTTCCTCCTCCTCCTGTCTCCTCCGCCGCCGCGTTCTCCGCTGTGTGTCCTACGCCGCGGCCATCGCTGTTTTCTCCTAGACGCGCTCTCCTCCAGTCGTCCTTGTCCAGGACGTCGCGCGGCCGGGACGCATCGGATCGGAGCGCGGACAGCGGGAGGGGGCAGCTGGCGGACGGAGGAGCGAGCTGGCGCGGGCTACAGCGGCCACGGCGACCGCGTCCGACGCCCAGCAGGCACCGAGCGAGGGCTTACCATGTTGGACTTGGACTCGGACTCTGACGCAGAGCGGAAGGAAGGGTAAAATAAGTCTAGGAAGCGCACGGCCCACAAAAAAGCCCCCCGCGCTGGCCATACAAATGCTGGCGGCGACAAGGCGGCATACAAACGCCAAGTCACTCGGCCGGCACTGCACTACGAACCAACCAAATGGCCGCCCGGTTTTCGCCAGCCCTAGTCGCTGAACCGACGGATACCGGTCAAATACCAGTGAAGAGGATCGGTATTTTTGGAAAGCGGTAGTACCGGTTCCAGACTCAGTACACCGTCATTGCCGGTGAATATGAACAGGAAACCGGTACATCGGGGTATTGTTGAATGAATGGGTCCGTCACACTCCAGCATTTCATAAGGTTCGGATTGTGGACGAAGAGATCACCATCACATGGCTACACTTGTGATGCACTGCTCGAGGTCGCCGAGATGGTCTGGTAGAAGGCGAGCACGCGCGGGTCGGCCAGCACGATCGAGGGCGAGGCAGAGGACGCGGACGAGGCCCAGGCCTTGGGCACAGGCAGCGGCCGCCGCAGGTACAGTCCGTCCAGCGAGCGCACGCGCGAGAGCGCGACGTACGCCTGGCCGAACTCGAACACGCGCGCGAGGTCGAGCACGGCGGCGTCGAAGGCCAGTCCCTGGCTCTTGTGGATGCTGATGGCCCACGCCAGTGTGAGCGGCAGCTGCCGGCGCGCCGCCAGCGCGGCGTCTCCCACGCGCACCGTGAACTCCTCGTGCCGGATCACCTCGGTGGCGCCGCTCGTGAAGCGCACGATCGGCAGGTTGGTCTGACTCGTGAAGCCCTCCACGACGCCCCGGCAGCCGTTTACGAGCCCCGCGGCCGCGTTCACCGTCTTGGTCAGCATGACCTTGGCGTTCTCTGTTGGTCAGCGAGCCACGCGTCAGTCATGCTGGTGGGTGTTCAAACAGAGAGAACATCGTGCTGCAACGCACTCTTGAGCGACAAGACATTCGGAGCCGGACAGCCCGCCAAGTACTCGGCTTTGCCCCTGGAGAACGAGTGCGCGTCAGTCACAACGCAACCTGCTATAGCGTTGACAAGTTGGGCCGATAGACGCACCTGTCAGCAGCGATGAAGTTGAACTTCTTGCCCGGCAGGTCGGTCAGTCGCTTGGTGTTGGTCTGGCACACCACACGAGCACGAGCACATCAGCGGTAAGAAGAAGTGATCAGCAGACGCATTTCGCCCGACAGGAAAGCATAGCGCACCTGGAGCACGTCGTCGTTGTGCGTGAAGATGCGGATGGCGTCCTCGTCCTCGTCGCTGTCTGTTCGGCGGAAGCGTGCGTTGACCTTTTCGATCATGGCGCGCGTCGGACTGCCCGTGCGGAAGGCGTTGAGGATCTCAACGAACTCGGCGTTTTTCTGCCGGAAGACATCGCGCAGCACCACAACCTCCTCGACACCTTCTCGCCACGCTTCACTCTCAAAGCACAGCGTCGTGTGCTGCTTAGACACGGGCGGCAGCTGGAAGAAGTCGCCCGAGAGGACCAGCTGGATGCCGCCGAAGAACGCTGACTGGTTCCGCCGCAGCACGCGCGCCACGAAGTCCAGGTCGCTGAACAGCTTGCCGTCCAGCATGGACACTTCGTCGACGATGAGCGTCTGTACGGTCTTCCAGCGCGCGACTGCGTCAGCTTTTCGCTGGATCTCGGCTAGCAGGTCACGCTGGCTTGCGTATGGCCGTGTCGTCATGCCCGCGAAGTGGTGCAGCGTCACACCTCCGACGTTGTAGGCCGCGACACCCGTGGGTGCCGTCACGTACACGCGGCCGAGCGACACGTGGCGGAGGATGTGCTGCAGCAGGAACGACTTGCCCGTGCCTGCGCTGCCCGTGAAGAAGACGTTTTTCTTGCGCATCACGAGTGACAGCACGCGCTTCTGGTCGGCCGTCAGTGCCTGGCTTGACTGCTTTGGCACTGTTTTCGCTGGCGACTGGTCGAGCAGCACGCGCCGGACCTTGCGGCGAGACTCGTCCGCCGCCCTCAATGGCGTTGGTGATGCTGGGTCGTTGGTCACATCGGTGAGTGCGCCTCGCGACCGCTTCAATGCTGTCGCTGCGCGAGGAGACGCCGGCGCCTTGCTAGGACTCGGCGACAGCCCGTACGGGTGCAGCTGTCGGCGCCGCGCCGCAATCGAGGACGCGACGACCTTGACGAGCTGGTGCGGCAGGCTTCGCGGCGACCGCGTCTTGGACTGGGCACCCTCGCGCACCGCGAACTCGAGCAGCGCCTGCATCCGCTTGGGATCTCCCTCGCGCAGGTTGAATTGATAGATGCGCGTGCTGTCGCGCCTGCATAGAGAAGAGCACGGCCGTCAGGCTCTGCTGCCCGCCACCTACGAATGCGAGAAACCGCGTCGGACGCACCGAATGAAGGTGAGCTTGCCCAGCTGCACGTGGCTCGAGTAGACGTCGAACTTGTGCGCCTGCATCTTGAGCGCCTTGCGCAGCGGCGGGTCCTCGCTCGCGATCTCCAGCCCACCGCGTCTCCGGATTACCTACGCGTCGGCGCCGGTCAGCACTGCGTCCACCGCCTCGTTGATCCCGCAGGAGACCGAGCAAGACACCACCCACCGCTGCACGCGGACAGAGCGTCGAGCTGACGGAGCGACCCGTGCGCGCGTCCGCGACCTGGAACTCAACCTCGCACAGCATCTGCGCCATCGCTGCTGCTGTTCGTCGGCTGGTACGCTTGGCGGCGAGGCGTGGAGCGCTGGAGAGCGTGCAGGAGGAGCGGCAGGATGGCGAGTGTGGCCGGTGGAGGCGATGGATTGACACGTGAAGCGGTGCGGAGCATGCATTTCGAACTTTCAAACGGTTCGCGCGGGAGATTTTATACCTTGTTTATTTGATATCATATGGTGGTGGAGAGATGTGGCTTTGAAACTGTGAAAATTGATCACAATACTGATTTTGGATTTATGACGGAATAATGGGAGAAAACGTCGGAAGGGGACTGCAACTCGACCACGCAACTACTTCGAACTTGGGCACGGGGACGGCGACGTCTCCATGCGTCTCTACTCCATCCTATCGCGGCACACTGCCTGCTCTCTCTCTCTCTCTCTCTCTCTTTGTCTGCCAGTCGTGGTCTCCATGCGTCGTGCTCTCCAGGGCCAGTCCAGTGTCAATCTGTGTCTGTCTGTCTGTCTGTCTGTCTGTCTGTCTGTGTCGGACGCCCCGCGACGAATCACTTCTGCATGTCGAGCGACCGCTGGTACGCCTCGATGGCCTTCTCGTGGTCGCCCTTCTCGAACAGGATCTTGCCCAGCAGCGTCGAGTTGGTCGCCGACGGCTCCAGGTCCAGCGACCGCGAGAGCGCCGCCACAGCCTCCTCCAGGCTCTGGTCCGCGTAGTATGCGCGGCCCAGCAGCGCGTGCAGCCGTCCGTCCGTCGGGCAGATCTCCACGGCGCGCGCGAATGCCTGCGCCGCCGCGCTGTGGCTGCCCTTGTCCATCATCGTGTGGCCCAGGTGCACCAGCACGTCGACCTCTGGCCGCTCCTCGTCCTCGTCCTCGTCGTCGTCCACCTCGTCGTCCACGACGTACTCGTCGGCCGACCCGGCCTCGCCGTCCGCCTCGGCGTCGTGGAACTCGGACAGATCGGTCGGTCGTGGCACCTGCCGCTGCTCCTGCTGTTGCTGCCGCCGCTGCTCCTGCTGCCGACGTCGCTGCTGCAGCGCGGCCAGGTCGTCGTCGCTGTCCACGTCCGAGTCCTCGTAGTTGGACTCGACGAACGAAATGTTGGTGAACGCGTCCTCCAGCGGCCGCGACGGTGACGACGACGACGACTTGCCGCCCGTTGTGAAGCTGCCGTGCGCAGTGAACGCCGGCGCGGCCTGAGCAGCCTGCGCGGCCTGCTGGGCCTGAGCGCGGGACTGGAACGCTGGGGGTGGCGGCGCCACCGTCACGGGCGAGTCGATGTCGACGTCCTGCACGAGGCGGAAGCTGCCGTTGCTCGCGAGGCTGCGGTTGCCGCTACGAGCGACGGCCTGGCCCGTCGACTGGTACGCGACGCCCGCCGAGCCGCGCAGGGACGACATGGACCCCGTGTGCTGCAGCAGCTGCTGCTGTTGCTGCTGCTGCTGGTGGTAGAAGTACTGCTGCTCCTCGCTCGTGCTCGCGCCGGCGCTGGTCGAGGCCGACGGCAGCTTGAGCGGGTACGAGTTGAGGCGGTCGCGCCGCTGGCCGCCGCCCGAGCTGGTGCTGCTGCTGCTGCGCACGTCCGTGCCGCGGCCGTTGCTCATGCCGGTCAGCCGCTCCGGGTCCAGCGCCTCCTCGAGCATCTCGGCCTGCACGCGCAGCTGGCGCTCGGCCTCCTGCTTCTCTTCCATGAGCTTGGACACCTGCTGCTGCAGCAGTGCGACCTGGTCGTGCATGCCGCGGAAGGCCTCGCCGCCGCCGGCGGAAGCGGCCGCGTCCCCCATGTTGTGGCGCGCGGGCGCCGACACGTGGCGCTCGAGCTGCTGCTGCATGGGCGAGCGCTGCGCCTCGTCCGACCGGCGCATGGGCGGCTGCTGCTGGACGGGCATGTGCTGCTGGAAGTGCTGGTGCTGCTGCTGCCGCCGCGCGTTGCGCAGCAGGTCGTGGCACACGGTGCAGACGCGGTGGCGGTCGGCCAGTCCATAGTGCGGCAGCTTCATCTTCTCGCGCGCCGAGTGGTCGCTGCAGATGGACTGCCCACAGTTGCGGCAGTGGTGCCGCTTCTTGAACGCGCCGAACTTCTGCGCGCAGATGTGGCAGTTGGTCGCGTTCATCCAGCGCGGGGGCAGCGCCACGGCCGCGCCACGGCCGGCCGCCACGCCCGGAGTCGGGGGCGGCGCCTGCTGCTGCTGCATCGGCCGCAGGCTCGAGATGGACGACGTGGTCGTGGGCGCCGCCGAGTCGGTCGACAGCTTGCCCGCCGCAGACGAGACGCTGCTGCCCGCGCCGCTCATGTAGTGCGTCTGGAAAAAGTCGTTGTCCGACAGCGTGCGCAGGCGCATCGAGTCGGTGGAGCTCGCGCGGCGCAGCGGTCCACTCGCTGGCGCCGGGGACGCCGCCACAATCGTCTGTTGCTGCTGCTGCTGCTGCTGCTGCTGCTGCTGCTGTAGGGCGCCGCCGCTCCACCGCTGCGGCGTCGCGGGCGCGGGCGCGGCCGAAGCAGCCGGGGCCTGCGCGGGCATGGCGTCCTCCTCCTCGAGCTCGTCGGGCACGCCGAGCTTGTCGCACACGTGGTGGTACATGTCCTCTAGCAGCTTGACGCTGCGGTCGGGCAGCGCGGCCTTGCGCGCGAGCGCGACGGCGTGCTCGCCCGTGGGCGCCTTGCGCAGCACGGCATCCGGGAAGGAGGCGAGCAGCGCCTGCAGCCACTCGATGCGCGCCTGCGCCTTGACGGCGATGTGCAGCGGCAGCATGTCGGCCGTGTTGGCGGCGCGCGCGCCTTGCGGGAAGGCCTTGAGCAGCGCCAGCAGCACGCCCTCGCCCACGGCCTGCGGCTCGGTGCACGCCCAGTGCAGCGGCAGCATGCCGTACGAGTCCTGCTGCTGCGCCGCGGCCGGGTCGGCGTCCACGAGCCGCCGCAGCTCGTCCCACTTGGACCCCTTGGCCAGCTTGATGGCGTCCTGCCGCCGCGGCGCGCTCGGCGTCGGCTCGCCCGCCATGTCCACGTAGGGCGGCCGGTAGGGCGGCCGGTCGGGCGACTGCGGGTGAATGGGGAAGGTGGTGATGAAGGCCTTTCCAGGCGTCGCCGCGTTGATACAGTGCCGCGAGGAAAGAGGGGAGGGGGAGGGGCGAACCTGCAGCTCTCGATGCGCGGGGTTCTGACTTGAAAAGGGTTTGTCAGACGCGCGCACTCGTTCTGGGAGGTTGGGTTGCGCCGGTGAAGTATCGACCGGGTATTGCATGTTCTCATGCGTTTTAACAATACAATGGGGAATAACAGGACATTGCGTCTGTCGGAAGAAGCGTGCAGCCTTCAGAAGGAAGGAAGGAGGGGGCGGGAGTCCGCGTGGAGCGGCGCGGCCAGCGCAGCCACGCTTCGGTTCGCGCGGCCCACCTGGTCACCGGCCGGGTTCTTCCCCCCCAGATGCGCGCGGGGCACGGCGCGAATGACGGACCGCGCTTGTGGGACGCCCGCGCATGGGACGGCGCGCTGGGCGAATGACACGTCCGCCCCGGTGTGCGTGGTCAAGAAGACGGCGGTGCGCCAGCAGACTCGCACCCAGGCGTGCGCGAGGCGGCAGGCCGTCGGCACAGGCAGGCGAGAGATGTCAGATGTCGGCTTCTCGTTGGACGGGGGCGGCTTCAACTCGAGGTGTGGAGCCGACTGCGCCAGGAGGGAAGGGCGACCGGATGGAGTCTCGGTGATGCAACAGCCGGCGTCGAGTCGGCTCTTTGTCCGAAAAATGATGACCATCACTGTGAAAGACATGGGCAAAACAGGAAAATGTCCTTGTTTTGGCAGGACATCTGAGGTGAAACATGTTTGGTCACTATTCTGAGTCGTGACCGCCCAGGCGTCGTGTGCATGGATTCGGTCGACACCTGCGCGCGTCACTTCTTGCCGGCTGCGCAGCCTGGTCAGCGCGCCTGTCACGCCCTCCCGCCGCCCTGCCAACGCCCTCCCGCCGTCGGTGGAGGGCGGCACACGAAGATCCGCGTCAAGTAGGGCGAGCGTCCTCGTCCTCGTCCTCGTCCTCCATCCGCCGCCTCGCCCCACCGCCATGTCGTTACCACCGCCCGCGCCGGGAGGGCGGCGCCTCCACCGCCCCACCGGCGGCCCTACCGGTGGGGCGAACAACCCGCTGCCGGACGAGTCGATCGAGGCCGAGGCCGGCGGAAGAGGAGACCCGATGGAGCTGCTGCGCGTCAAGCGGCTGGGCGCCACCGAGTGCTTCACGCGCTACCGGCTGCAAGAGACGCTCATGCTCATGGGCTGCCGCCCCAAGGACGCCGTGGCCGTGACCAAGGAGGTCTTCGAGCTCTTCCACCGCTACGTGCGCACCCACACGCCGCCAGCGGGCGGGGGCGACGCCTCCGCCCACGAAGAAGAAGAGGGAGGAGAAGCCGCGCTGCCGTGGCACTACCTGCACCAGTGCATCTACTCTGCGCTCGCGCGGCTGGACTACACCAAGCCGCACCACCTGCTGGATCTGCAGATCGCCAAGGAGGTGACGCAGCGCCGCCAGTCGTTCGTCGTGCTGCTTGGGGGCACCTCGGGCACGGGCAAGTCGACGCTGGCGGCGCTGCTGGCGGCGCGCCTGCGCCTCACGACGGTGCTGCCGACCGACTCGGTGCGTCACGTGCTGCGCGCCTTCACGTCCAAGGAGGAGCACCCGTGCGCCTTCGTCTCGACGTACCAGGCGGGCGACGCGCTGTCCGAGGCCGAGGTGGCCGCGCTCGCCACGCCGAGCGAGACGAGCGCCTCGAGCGGCAACCTGATCGCGGCGGCCACCACGTCGGCCACGCGGCTGCACAAGCGCAAGGTGCTGCGGGGGTACGCACTGCAGTCGGACGTGGTGCTGGACAAGCTGGACCGCGTGCTGACCATGTTCGAGGAGCGGCGACAGTCGCTCGTGGTCGAGGGCGTGCACCTCAACACGGACCGCATGGTCGAGCTGGTCCGGCGCCACCCGAACTGCGTGCCGTTTGTCATCTACATCAGCAACGAAGTCAAGCACCGCGAGCGCTTCGCCGTGCGCGCGCGGCACATGACGATCGACCCGCAGGAGAACAAGTACATCAAGTACTTTGACAACATCCGCATCATCCAGCGGCACCTGTGCAAGCACGCGGACCGCGTGCTGATCCCCAAGGTCGACAACACGAACGTGGACCGCAGCATCGCCACCATCCAGTCGACGCTCGTGCGCGTGCTGCGCAAGATGGACCGCGGTGAGCCGCTGCTGGACGACAAGATGCACAAGATGGTGCTGCTCTCGCGCGAGCACGAGAACGCCATCAAGAAGGCCTGGTCCAGCAAGAGCGTGCGCAAGGCCATGCGTCCGCTGCTCAAGCAAAAGGTCTCCAAGCGTCTTCTGCTGCGGCGGCTGCTGGCCGAGCAGACCACGGACTGGTTCGGCGCGCGCCATGACGGGGACGACGAGTCCTCCAGCAGCGAGGAGGAGGAGGAGGAGGGTGAGGGAGGCCACCTGCTGGCGGCTCACCGCCGCGCTGACGACGCCGACGACGAGGCCGAAGAGGACGACGAGGAGACCACCATCGTGGGCAGTCTCGTGAGCGGGTCGACGGCCCCGGGCCGCGCAGGAGCACGAGCAGCAGCAGCAGCAGCAGGAGCAGCCGCGTCGCCGTCGCCGTCGCGGTCGCCGCCCGCCGCGTCGCCCGCGCGCGCGCAGGCGCAGAAGAAGCGGCTCTTCCTGAGCGAGATGGAGGAGCACAACGCTGGCACGACGGACAAGGCCAAGCTGATGCGGTCGCTGTCGGCGGCCATCCGGCAGGCGGCGCTGTGGCGCGCCAGCCAGCCGCTCAGCAGCTACACGGACTGGGCGACAGCGCCGCCGGCCCAGACGCCCGAGGTCACCTTCTCCGAGGTCATGGAGAACATGCAATCGTCCGCGGCTGCTCAGGGCTTCCCCGTCGACATGCTGCGCCACAAGTGGCGCGCCGACGAGCGCCGCCGGTCCTGGATGGCTGGCGACCGCCGCGACGAGGTGGCGGCCGCCATGGCGCTCGCCAGAGAGCAGCAGCAGCTAGCAGAGCGCGCGGCCGCCGCCTCGGCCGTCTCGACCGACGCAAGCGCCTCCGCGGCTGCCGCTTCGGCCGCTGTGCTCGCCAGCTACGCGGAGAGCGTCCGCGTTGAGGGCCAAGCCCAGGCACAGCCGTCTCGCGGCGGGGTCCACGTGAGCTTTGAGCGGCAGGACCCGCCACCGCACGCTGAGCGCCAGCTGCCGCCGTCGGGCCGCAAGCCGCGGCCGACGCGGCGTGCGCAGTCGCTGCCGCCCGAGGTGCTGGACCTGGCCAGCATGGACTTCGACCTGGACCTGGACAGCATCTCCATGGTCGGCACCAACGACAACGACGAGCGCCTCTCGCAGGCCTCTTCCCAGCGCGACGACTGTACGTGTCCGCTGCCTCGCACTTGCTTGGTGACTGCACTGCTAATGCTTTCCCCCTTGCTGCTGCACCTGCAGGCATCTCTCCACTGGAGCACGAGAGCGTCGAGGACTACTCGAGCCACTGCGAGGTGAGTTCCCAGAGCTCGGTCGAGGGGTGATCCACTTGGAGAAGACGACGAGGGGAGAGTATCTATAACGAGTACGGGTCGTGGAGGGTGTTGGAGAAGGACCTACCATCTCAGCGCTGCTTGGGCTTGGGCTTGGGCTTGTCGCCGGCCGTGAGCGCGCGGTACCGGGCGTACGAGAAGGAGTAGGCGCCGAGGAAGGAGAGCGCGACGCCCGCGACGTTGCCCGCGCTCAGGTGCGCGTCCGGGAAGAGCAGGAAGCCGCCGACGGTCGCGGCCAGGTCCTTGACGTTGCCCGTGACGGACGTCGTGAGCGCCGACGTGCGCAGCGTGCAGTTGTAGACGGAGAACTGGTACAGCACGCACATGGCGCACGTCGAGAGCAGCAGCGCGAGGAACACGGGGTCGCCCGCGTGCGGGAAGTCGGTCACCAGCGGCCACTCGAGCCGCAGCGCGAGCCACGAGCAGCAGAGCACGCCCACGACGCTGTTGAGCGCCATGAGCTGCGTCGACGACAGCGCGCTCTCCTTGGAGAAGGCCAGCGAGCACGCCGAGCACACGTTCTGCAGCAGCACCAGCGCGTAGCCGCCGCGCACGTCCCCTGCCGCGTCCGTCGCGCCCGCCACCGCGCTGCCGACCGCGCTGACTGCACGATCGCGGCAGGGAGAGGGTCAGCACGAGGAGGTGGTAGTGGTGGCGATGAGAGCGCGTGACGAACCGAGTAGCGCGAGCTTGACCGGGTTCGAGATGGTCTAGACGGCGGGTGCCCCGCAGGTGCTAGAGGTTAGCGACCGCCTCTCCTTCGCCGCCACCGAGAGATCGAGGCGCACCTTGTGCAGCACGAGCCACTCGATGAGCAGGATCTTGAGCGTCGTGAGTCGCCGCAGCACGAGGTACCTGCGCCTCGCTGTCAGTCTCCGCTCGCGAGTGGCGGCAGCACGTCCAGCGAGAGGGCGACGCACATGGGCAGGTTGACGGCGCGCAGGCCGGCGAAGCCCAGCAGCACGTTCGCCAGGTGCAGCGCCACGAGCGGCGCGGCCACCCGGGCCTGCCCAAGCAGTCGCGCGGCCGCGTTGACCAGTCCGGTGTCCGGAGAGGCATCTTGAAGCGCCGCGGGCCCACGCTGCCTCTGCTCCTCCTGCTCCTGCTCCTCCTGCGCCTCCTCTCGTGGTCTCAGGCGCCGCAGCAGGCGCCGCAGCGCCGCGTAGAGCGCGAGCGAGGCGAGGATGAAGGCGTTCTGCACGGCGCCGAGCGCGTAGACGGCGCGCCAGGCGAAGGTCGTGAGCAGCGCCTTGGTGAGTATGTTCATGGCCAGCGAGCAGAGGAAGTAGAGCGCGCAGGGCCACAGCGCGGCCGCCAGCGCCGCCAGCGGGCCGACGCGCGCCGGGAGGCTGCCCGCGGTCATGGCGCGCGGCGTCAGCATGGCAGCAGGTGGTCACCGGCGGTCGGCGGTTGTGACAATGATGCGCGACGGCGGCGGTCGAGGGGAACCCTCGGTTTTACGCGTGTAAGGTTTACGATAAATGAAATGGATTATCATGTATTCAAGGTGTCGTGAGGAAGCAGTTGCTGCCAAGATGCCACTTCCGTTGGCTATACTATCAAGCAACATATCGAATGTGTGAGTGCGAAAATGAGAGGGAACCCACGGAAACCCTTGGCATCGGCTGGATGAAAACTTGGGTTGCCAGAGAAGGGCGTTGCCGCCCCATGGCCGGCCGTGCTCGGGCCGCCAACAAGAGCCGCGTCGGCGCCTTCAACAGTGCCGGACGGACTGCCCTCCGCACCGCCAGGCAAGATGGACTGCGCTGATGCAGCAGCACACACGGCTCTCCTTCATGTCATGTCACTTTCAAAGCGCACCTACCCAAATAAAAAGAGGCTCGACTTGCCTACGGATATTGGCATTTTGTCATAGCAGTGACAAAGCAGTCAAAATAAGAGCATCGGATTGGCTGAAAGTGCAAATATCCACGTCGGGTCTCCAAAAAGTATACAATCCAACTTGACATTTGTCAACATCGGGTTCTACATCCCTGCTTTATCTCGATTCGAGATCCATACTTTAAACAAGTCTTTTATCTTCGGCGGAGTGACCACCGAAGCTTTCAAGGTAGATAAAAAGGATATTCTGTCTTTGGTTTCAGTATTGAAACTCGACTGGGATATTCTGAAAATGTAATTTACTGATAGATTTC
>JAADYB010000228.1:0-30036 GCA_023338075.1 Phytopythium litorale
TAAATGTGATCCAGCTTTGAGGGTACAAATGCAATTGTAGAGGCAGCCGGAGCGGTTTGGTAATTTTGTATTGAAGTCAGATCCTGAAAAATGGAATGTCACCTTTGACGCAGCGCAGAGGTTGCTACGCCCAACTTTGCTGAGCAAACCTGCTTTTGTACCGAATACGATCGATTTTACCTCCAATCGCGCATATGTAGGTAGGAACGTTCCAAATACATATGTAGTCGAACATTATAAAATCGAGAGAGGTTATTCAGAGCGGGAGAACAGAATTTGGTCACAGTCAAATCTGCCGATAAGCCTATCCGAACGATATCCAAAAGTGAAGTTATTAGAGCTGAGCAAAGGTGCATCAATGTTCAACATACTGGATTATGAAAGATATTTGGTATGATGTTTTGTAGGTTATGCAAAGCTAGTGTCGGCTAATCGGGAGGTTTGTCTGTACCGTGGCGGACATAAAAACGATGCGCGCGCATCATCACGACGCAGTAATCAGCCGCGAGCCATTCGCACTGGAAAAGGATCCATTCGCCTTCGCCGCCCTCCGCCGCCGCTGGTCTTGACTCGTGGAGAACTGGGACTTGCTTGCCTAACGCTGGCAGCGGTGCCTCTCCGACTGGAGATCGCACGAGCTCGTTCGTTCAACCACCTTGGAACGCTGAACAGAGCGGAGGCGTCCGCTCCAGCTCCTCGAGCATGGGCGGGGAATGAATGCACATTCACGCGAACGATCGCCACGTCCCAGTTGATCCGATTCTTCAACCTGTCTCCCGGTAATAGCGTGGCGCACACCACAATAGCAACAAAACACCCGTTTATCGTGTGGTGATCACCAAACTAGTGGCACGAGGTCGCCGTGTTTGCGCATTCACCCGCCGGATCGTCCCACCGATGGCCAAACAAGGCGGCGCGGGAGGGAAACACACTGGCGCCCAGTATGCCCTGCACCATCGGAAATGTCGCCCCTCCCGACAACCCGCCACCATGCCGGCACTCGACTGCCATTTACCAACTCGGCGCGTCGGTCGGAGGCCGAAGAAGCACAAGCAGAAGCAGAAGAAACAGGAGCAATGGCGACCGCTGCCGCCCCCGCTACAGCGACGACCACGACGCCCAAGCGCCGGCCGCTGACGCTGCCCGAGAAGATCCTGACGCACTGGGCCGTGGGGCTGACCAAGCCCGAGGTGGAGCCCGGGCAGATGCTGTGCGTCAAGGCGCAGTGGACGCTGGCGTGCGAGATCACGTGGAAGTCGATGGACAAGACGTACCAGGACATGGGCCGGCCGCGCATCTGGCGCAACGACCGCTTCTGGCTCGCGGTGGACCACACGGTGGACCCGCGCGTGAACCACCTGCCGACGCAGAAGATGATGATCAAGGCGTCCGAGGACTTCGCCAAGGAGGCGCAGCTGACCAACTTCCAGCCGCCCAACACGACCATCCTGCACACCGAGTTCTACCGCCAGCGCGCGCAGCCCGGGCAGATCGTCGTCGGCGCCGACTCGCACTCGTGCAGCACGGGCGGCCTCGGCGCCTTCGCCATCGGCCTCGGCGCCGCCGACGTCGTCATGCCGCTCGTCACGGGCGAGACGTGGATCAAGGTGCCCGAGACGGTCAAGATCGACTTCGTCGGCACGCCCCCCGTCGGCATGGGCGGCAAGGACGTCATGCTCTACACGCTCGGCCAGCTCAAGTGCAACACGGTCGCGACCCAGCGCTGCATCGAGTGGGGCGGCAACATCGCCGCGCTCTCGTGCGACGCGCGCTTCGCCATCAGCAACATGGCGGTCGAGTTCGGCGGCATCGCCGGCGTCTTCCCGGCCGACGAGCGCACGGCCGCCTACATCGGCAAGCGCGACTCGCACAACCAGGAGGCCATCTACTTCCGCGCGGACCCGGACGCGCAGTACGCGGCCAAGTTCGAGATCAACCTCGACAACCTCGAGCCGCAGGTCGCGCTCTTCCCGTCGCCGGACAACGTCAAGCCGGCCAAGGAGGTCGCGGGCATGAAGCTCGACGGCTGCTTCATCGGCGCGTGCACCACGGCCGAGGAGGACCTCGTGCTCGGCGCGCTCGTGCTCGAGGCGTGCCTCAAGCAGGGCATGAAGCCCGTCGCGCACGGCCAGCGCCGTGTGACGCCTGGCAGCCAGCGCATTATCGACAACCTCAAGAAGCACGGCCTGATCGACGTGTACGAGCGCGCGGGCTTCACGGTGGGTGCCCCTGGCTGCAGTTACTGCCTGGGCATTGCCGCCGACGTCGCCGGCGAGAACGAGGTGTGGCTCAGCAGCCAGAACCGCAACTACCGCAACCGCATGGGCCGCGGCTCGATCGCCAACCTGGCGTCGGCGATCACGGTCGCCGCCTCGAGCTTCACCATGGAGGTGACGGACCCGACGCCGTTCCTCGCCTTCATCGACAAGGAGAAGTTCAAGGCCGCCGTTCCGCAGCCCCCGTCGGTGCCGTTCGAGGTCACGAACGAGCCCACGCCGGAGCTGCCGGAGGTGGTTGCCCAGGCTGCCGCGAGCAGCGAGGGCGGCGAGCCGCTTGCTACGCTCGCTGGCCAGATCAAGGGCCGCGCGCAGGTGTTTGGCGACAACATCGACACGGACGCGATCCTGCCGGGCGAGTACCTGACGGAGAACGACATGGAGAAGCTGGGCAAGGTGGCGTTCCTGCACACGAACCCGGACTTCCGCGAGAAGGTGACGCAGGGCCAGAACATTGTGGTGGCCGGCACGGGCTTCGGCTGCGGCTCGTCGCGCGAGCAGGCGGTGACGGCGCTCAAGGGCGCCGGCGTGCAGGCCATGATCTGCCGCTCGTACGGCTACATTTTCTCGCGCAACTACCAGAACTTCAGCCTCGTGGGCATCCAGCTGACGGACGACCGCTTCTACGAGCTGGCGACCGAGAACGCCGAGATCACGATCAACATGCTGGGCCGCACGATCGAGGTGGGCGGCGAGACGTTCCGCTTCAACATGTCGCTCTTCGAGGAGCGCCTGCTCGCCGGCGGCGGCATCATGCCGCTCTACAAGAAGTTCGGCAACCGCCTCTTCCGGGTGGCCGTGGCCGACTCGGACGCTGGCGACAGCAGCTGCGGCGGCGGCGACTGCGAGGGCCCCAAGGCTGCCGCCGAGCCCTCGAGCGGCAGCGGCGCCGCCAAGGACCTGTCGTGGTGAGCGGGCCGCCGTGCCATCATGACATGACAGCCATGCGCATCTATCAATAAACGAGTGTTCACATCCTGCGACGTGTGAGCACTGGTCTCTAGAATGGTCGACTGACGTGGCGTGTTGAAGCTGAGCGTTCCTTCCTTCCACCAATGGCGCGGCCTATTATTACGCCTCCGGCGACGCTTCTGCTGCTGCCGCGGGCACCTCTGCATCACCTCCGCGGCGTCCGTCGCCACCCCCGACGCCTGCATGTCGTCCGCCGACGTCAAGATCCCTCCCGACTGGCTGCGCGTCGTACGTCGAGCCGCTTCCGCCATGCCGCTGCCAACGCGCCTCTAACTCTCCCTGTTCGCCACTAACTCTCCATGCTGTCAGCCGCCGCACGAGACGCGCAGCCAGCTGCTCGACGCTCGGCGTGGAGATCGGCGCGAGTGGGTGTTGGCACGCACAGCGGCGCCGTCCG
This sequence comes from Phytopythium litorale, assembly GCA_023338075.1. Taxonomy (NCBI): domain Eukaryota; phylum Oomycota; class Peronosporomycetes; order Pythiales; family Pythiaceae; genus Phytopythium; species Phytopythium litorale. The sequence goes on from JAADYB010000228.1 coordinate 3,646, forward strand.
TCGACCGCAAGTTCGCGCGCTCCGAGACGCTCTTCCGCGACTGGTTCCGCCGCTCGGGCGTCTTCGACTCGCCCCGGTCGACGCCCACGACCGACGGCAGTGCGTCCGTGACCGCCACGCGCTCGTCCATGCTGGCGCAGCGGCAGGCCGCGCGGCGCGTCGAGAGTCTCGCGTTCGAGCCGCAGGAGATCGAGCGGCTCGCCGACCGGCCGCGCGCCAGCGAGCTGCGCGAGTGGTGGAAACAGCGAGACGGATACGTCGAGGACCCGATGGCCCACCTGGGAGACTCGACGCGGCTCGAGCTCATGCGCCGCCGCGGCCGCGTGATCCCCGGCGGTGGTGGTGGCGGTGGCGGTGGCAACGCAGGCGACGACCAGGACGGCGGCAGCAACCAGCGCGGAGATGCGAGGCTGCAGCGCGCGCGCAGGAAGCAGCTCGAGGTCACACCCAAGGTCACGCGCGTGCGCCACTTGGTGCCCGACGCGTACCTTGGTGCCGATCGATCCGAGGCCGCCACCATCCAGCGCGCCGACGACCTGTACGCTCAGGAGCGGCCGTCGGTAGGTGACCCCGATTACGGCCGCGGTCTGCCGCTCGACGTACTCACGTGACGGATGAATGCACTGGCAGGTGAATGTGCGGACGATGTGCGGAGCGGGTGGGTTCGGCGCGCTGGCTGAGGAGAACAAGTGGTCGCTGCCCATTTCGCCCATCAAGGGCGTCAAGGTACGTCTCCGCCTCCAGCCCGCCACCACGGATCGCTGTAGTGACGCTCGGCGTGTCCGTGCAGCCCGTCAAGCGGTCAGTGGCGCAGCGGGAAGGCTTGTTCGCCGACGGACTCGCCCAGCGATCGATGCTGGACCAGCTCAAGACGGCGGTGGCGTCCCTGCCGCCGGTCGGCTCGCCGTCCCCGCCCATGCTGTCGCCTCTGACGCGCCACCACCAACAGCAGCATGCGGGCAGCGCGGACGAGTCGCCTGTGCGCTGCGGCGGCTTCTCGTGACGGACATCAACTCCAAGCACACACGCTGGTCTCCACCTCACCAAAGTCTTTAATATAGCCCTCCGACGCTGCTGCTACGCGTGCTGCGCCTGCCAGTGCTGGACCCAGGCCAGCGTCCGCTCGATGTTGCTCTCCATGTCGTCGACCGTGACGCTGTCGAGCACCTGGACGATCTCGGGGGCGTAGCTCTCGGCGGCCTCCTGCTGCACGACCTGCATGATCTCGCACTCGACGTTCTCGGCCACCTTCTTTTCCGAGTACCCGCGCTTGGTCAGCCGGTCGAACAGCGTCGTGTTGTCCACGCGCAGCACGACGACGAGGTCGAACCAGCGCTCCGGGAAGAAGTCGCACGTGTGGAAGTCGACGATCTTGCCGCCCTCGGCCATGAGCTCCTCCATCTCGTCCACCACCTTGTCCTCGTCCAGCACAAGGCAGTCGAACTCCTCGTCGCGCCCGCTGTGCAGGTCGCGCGCCTTGACCAGGTCGCCCACGTTAACGTGCTGCAGCGCCGACCGCTCCTGTCATGGGAACCAACCACGTCGCGCATGTCGTCAGTCCAATCTGCGAGTCGTCCCTTTCGCCACCGCGGGAGACGGAGGCCCGCACCGCCAGCATCTGGCACATGGACGTCTTGCCCGTGCCGGGCGTGCCCGTCACCAGGATGTTCGGCAGCCGCGCCATCACCACGCGCGTTCACAGACAGCCCCCGACTTGTTGCTCTGGTTCTGGTCCTCCTTGACACCCAGCCTCCTCGACGCGAGGTCGCTCGCTGATAGGAAGCGTGAAAGCCATTCGCCCGCATGTTTCCAAAAAACGGTGCTATGAACTTGATTTTGTATCAAAAACTGGTTGGATCAAAAACACGTCACAGAGTGATGGTAACAAACATCTCCGAGTGATGGTAACAAACGTCATAGAGTGATGGTATCAGACGTCACAGAGTGATAGTAAAAACACGCCTCTCCGAGTGATGGTCATCGAAAAAACGCCTCTCCGAGTGATGGTCCAACCAGCAAACGTCACAGAGTGGTTGTAACAGACGTCACAGAGTGCATGTAATTCCGTAAACCCCCCTAATTCGGCAGCGGGCCACAATCAAACGTTTGTTCCCGTTTTTTTCGTGGTTAAGTCTCATTTTGTATGAGTTTTTGTAATACAAATAGCAGTCACTCGTGAAATCAGATTAGGAGTGACTATTTATGATGAACTGTTAGGCCTCATGTTTGTTTAAAACAAATTGAATATCGACCAATCATTTGATGATTGGTCGATGATTGGTCGATATTCAAAATTTGTTTTCCCCCATCCAAGCAGAGGAACGGCTTGTGATTAGACGAAAGTCGCGGGTCGTCTCTATTTTCGGCCTGTTTTTGTCAAATCACGCGATCATATCAGCGTGACCGCCTGTACTTTCAGCCAATCACCAACCAGTTGAAGCCGTTATCTCCCTCCACTGACGCAGCGTGCCCCGCGAAAGCCCACTTGCCATCCACCGACAGACCTTCTCGCTCCCGTCGCGCCGCTTCCCTCGCCGCTCCGCTCTCGGCTTCGCTGCTCCACCGGCGACGCCCGCGTGCACTCCTCCCGTGCGTCTCTACTAGCCGACGCTCCTCCCGGTGCGAACCCTGCCTCCCCTGCCGCGATCGACCCCGTGCAAGCCGAGGAATATGCCCATGAACGAGCGGCAGCCGCTGCTGCCGTCCTACTCGCCGTCTGTGGCGCGCCTGCGCCGCGAGGGTGCCGCCGCCGCGCCTGCATGGCCCGCCACCTTTGAGGAAGGCGTCGACGCACGGTACGTCGCTGGTAGCACCGCTGAGCGTCGACCAGGCGCACATGCAGACGCCTGACGGTTGCTTGCCCCTCCATGTGACGTGTGTGTGTCGAGCAGGATGGCGTCGCCGGCGTCTATGGTGCGCACGCCGCGGTCGCCCTTCACATCGCCGTTCGTGGACCGCCAGCGGTTCCTGCAGAAGCACAAGGAGCCCGTGGTGATCGTCGAGGAGGCCGGCGCGCCGCAGGGCCACTCGTCGTTCAAGGACGCGGCCTTCAACGCCATCAACGTGCTGCTGGGCGTGGGCGTGCTGTCGAGCCCCTTCGCGCTGCGCTCGAGTGGCTGGGTGCTCGGCGCGCCGCTCTTCCTCTTCTTCATGTTCGTGACCAACCACACGGCCAAGCTCCTGGGCAAGAGCCTCGACTTCCAGGAGGGTATGCAGACGTACCCGGACATCGGCGAGGCCGCCTTCGGCACCAAGGGCCGCGTCATCATCAGCGTCACCTTTTTCTGCGAGCTGTTCACGGTCTCCGCCATGCTCTTCGTCGTCAGTACGTTCCCCGCCTTGGTCGTTGGTCTCTCGCGAAGCGAGCAACTCGGCTGACGAGCTCTCTCTCCATTGTTCTTCCCACAGTTGGAGACACGTTGGCTGCGCTCATCCCGTCCTTCACCGAGGCGCAGCTGATGGTCATCGCGTTCCTCATCATCATGCCGACCATGTGGACGACGCAGATGTCCAAGCTGTCGTACTTCAGCATCCTCGGCTTCCTCGCGTCGCTCTTCTGCCTCTACACGGTGCTCTTCGTCGGCTTCGCGACCGATGTGACGGCCCCCGGGTTCGTGTCCGGCAGTCTCTTGCACCCGCAGCCGATCGAGCCGCTGGCCGACGTCGAGCGCATCCCGCTGGCGATCGGCCTCACGATGGTCGCGTTCGGCGGCCACTCAGTCTTCCCGTCCATCTGCAGCTCGCTCGAGAACCGAGCGCACTACCCGCGCGTGGTCGACGTCTCCTACCTCGTCGCGGGCCTTGTGTACGGCGTCATCGAGCTATGCGGGTACCTCATGTACGGCGTGGGCACCAAGAAGGAGATCACGCTGAACTTGATCGCGTCGTACCCGGGAGCGCTCACGACGCTCGTCATCTGGATGATCGTGCTCAACCCGATGAGCAAGATCGCCATCACGGTCCACCCGGTCGCGCTCGCCATCGAGGAGTTCCTGCTCTCTCGCGAGGAGATGGTGGCGCCCACGTCGCGCATGACGGCCTTCTACCGCGCGTTCATCCGCACGACCATCGCCGTCGCGGCCGTCTTCTGCGGCCTGTTCGTGCCGCACTTTGCGCGCCTCACGTCGTTCATCGGCGCTTTCTTCGCCATGATGGTCTCCATCTTCTTCCCGTGCGTCTTCTACCTCAAGCTCTTCTGGCACCGCCTCTCGCGCTTCGAGGTCGCGCTCAACGTGACGCTCGCCGCGCTCTCCATCGTCTTCGCCTTCATCGGGACCATCGCGTCCTTCGTCTCGCCCGCCGAGTAGGCTCCCGACCTCGTCCGGCGCTCGACCTGGCTGGATTGCTGCCGTCAGCTTCTCTCACTCCCATTTACTTATGCGATCAACCGCAAATAGACGCATCCTGTTATTCTTTACACGGCGACGCCTTGCCTGGTGCGGATCGCTTCTCGTCGTCGTCTCTGCGTCGTGGTCGTTGTTGCTGCCTCGTGATGAATTGATGAGGTTGGACAGCGGGGTTCCTGCTTCTTGCTAGTGTAACTTACTTCTGAGCGTCCGAGAGATCTTCGTCGTGAGGTGGCGGCGCGTCCTGCGTCTCGCTTGGACCTGATGCTGGCGTCGACTCGGACGTCGGAGGCGCCGCCGCCGACGACGACGACGACGATGACGCCAACGAGCTGAGGTAGCTTGTGAACGTGATCGACCGGCGCTTGCCACCGACGCGTTCGCGTGGGTTGTCGCCATCGCGAGCAGCCGCTGGCAGCCCGACCTCAATGTCATCCACGCTCCGGCGCGCCGATCGTCGGCCGCTGCCTCCTCGACCGCTAGACCTAGTTACACCCAACACATCACGTTACTCGCTGCATACTCCTCGACACACAAGAACAACCCACAGAACGTACGTGAGGACGCGCGCCGATGGACGCCGGTAGAGCAAGCCGCCACTGTGAGGCCCCTGGAAGCCGAGGCCGCCGAGGAGCTCGGTGAGGCAGGCCGTTGTTGACATGTCGAGGTAGTTGTCGATGGCCTGCCGGTTCGCTGTGTGCCGAGACCGTCGCGAGCCACTCGTCCCGTCATTTGCGACACCATCCGCGTCATCCTCGTCCTCATCGTCCTCGCTGTTGGCGCCTTCATCAGACTCCTCGGTTGTGCTGAGCTCGACGGCGTCATCGTCGATCTGCCTACGGCGGTTCGAAACCGTGTGGTGGTGGTGCATTGGTTGGTCGCCACCGTCCTCTCCTTCCGTGTCAGTGGCGTCTTCTGCCTGAGACGACGCCTCTGTCACCACCTCCAGCTGCGTACCGCCACTTCCAGGCTTCATGTTCGATCCTGACGCCATCGATGCAGACGTAGGACCCGAGAAGCTGAAGCCGCGCTCGAGTGTTGCCTTGCGCTTCAGAACGGCAGCGTGCTTTCGCCGAGAGAGCAAGACGACGCCGAAGATCGTCGTTGCAATGCCCAGCACGAACACGCAGGCTTGCTCGACTGAGAACGCGCGGATCTCCTGGAAGTAAATCACTCCGCCCAAGACTCCACTGATGATCCAGTAGGCTTGGTACACGGGCACAATCGACAGCGCGTCGTAGTACGACAGTCCGCGGTTGAGGAAGTGGATCTGGCACAGGAGGCACGCGACCAGCGCGAACGTGATGAGGTAGCCCTCGAAGCGAAGGAAACATGCGTTGTCTCCATTGAACGCGGCCTTCAGCATCTCGGCGCACGACTTGGCGAAGAGCACCGACTGTCCGCCCATTGTGCCCGCAAATCTACAGGCACGAGCTGGATGAGATCACATCGCCCAACGCTTTCAGACAGGCATTCGCCTTGAGCGTACCCCGAGTAGCCGACAAGGCGAACGGTCGACCACGTGGCTGGGCGTCCGACCTGGATGAGTCGGTGGCGGCGGCTCATGAGGCTCAGCTTCTCGACCATCAGGATGAGCATCAAGTGCAGCAAGATGCACAGGAACACCAACACAAAGTACGTGCCTGCGAAGCCATGAGAAACATTCCAAGAAGAAGTGAGCTCCCAACCGCACCATACAACCTTTTCGGCATCCCGTACATGTCAGTGGGTCGTCGTAGAGACGCAGCAGCATGTCGAGATTGTAGGACGGCGACGTGTGCGAGGCGAAAGCGACCGCGAGTGTGGCGCCGGCAAAGATAACAAGTGTCGCGACGATGTCCTTCCGGGTGAGCTTCTCCTTGTTAAAGCACGGCGCGAGCATCTGCCGCCAGTCCAAGGCAGTTCCAGCAGTCAGTCAGTCGTTGGGCATGTGCCATCTTAAAGTGGGGTACAGCGAGACGTACCATGTTCCAGACGAGTGTCAGCGCCGCTAGTGGCGCCAGCAGGCTCTGTGGCGCGAGTCCGAACGCGACAAAGTCGAGCATGGAGCCGAGGATGATGAGTACGAAGCCGACGACCCAGAGCGGCAGCTTGTAGGCCGGTCTCGGCTCCTTGTTCTGCTCGAAGGCGGTCGTCTCGTTCTGCTTGAGCGCTCTCTTCTGCAAGTTGATGCCGACGCTGGCGAGGAAGGAGAAGACGACGGCGATGATGAAGCCCGCGACCCACGCCGAGTGCTTGGGCCCGCGGTAGTCGGCCATGAAGCACTTGCCCTCTTCGGACGTGCTTAGCCCCGCGTAACTCGCCGAGCCGCTGGATGAGGTCGCGTTGGATCCGCAGAAGGCGGTCGAGACGGCTGTTGACAGGGCGACCGAGCAGTTGGTCGCCACAGCCTGCCATTCACACGCACAGAGCGGATGCGACCACCATGCTCAGCATCAGCAACGGAACGACCAGCGAGCGCAACCTGAGACGGAGACAGCGCACCGAGGAGCATGAGTCGCGGCACAGAGGCTCGGCCACACCAAGCTCGCAGACGCTGAACACGCGCAGGCACGACACGCGCCGGAGCGCGAGCGCGCAGGTCGCGTCAGCCGCGCTGGGGTCCACCAGCGTCGCGTTCAGCCGCTGGCCAAACTGCTTCTCGGCCTCGGCATCCTGTGGGAGGGCAAGGAGAAAGGAAAGGTTACGCGTCCGCCACCTCGAGCGTAACCCACACTGGCACGCGGCGTACCATGCCCGCCCAGGTCGAGCCGGGCGGCAGGCAGGCCGAGAAGACGACCATGTCGGCGCAGAACGACAGCGCGCTCGCCGCGGGCACGTCGCAGGACTCGCACGCGAGTGCCTCGGCCGTCGCGCAGGAAGGCCGCGCCGCCAGGAGCAGGAGCAGCAGCGCGGCGGCGCTTCGCCGCTTGCCGCCGGGGCTGTCGCGCGTGGCTTGACGCGTGGGTTGACGCATGGCCGTCGCGCGCCGGACGCTGCGGAGACGCGCGCGAGAGCAGCGGGGCACAGAGGGCGGGCCGGGGAAGGCGGGCGACCGTGACGTAGTGGCAGCAGGGCGGCAGTCGCGGCAGGGCGGCAGTCGCGGGGGAGAAAAGCCGATTGGCATGGCCGACGGTCGCGTCCGCTGCTTCACATTGAGGCAGGCAAACGAAACGAAACTGATTCGGGGTACGGAAAGGGGTACGGAAAGGGGTACGGAAAGGGGTACGTGGGTACGCTGGGGTACATATCAACGCAGAAACCAGATAATTGTGCCATGTCATTCACACGAGGAAACATAGAAACCCGTTCTTCCCAGATGTTGTGGAGACCTTGTACATATGATACTATCACTGGAGACAGTGAAAAACCTGCAATATGCTGTGGAATGCACTATTTGCCGGACTGTCTGCACCGATCCGCCAATCACCTTGTAGATCGTGCAAAATCGCATCGATGATCGCAGGTTCAAAACTCAAAATCCGTGAGAATTGCCGAACGTCGAATATCCAATGGAGTGACAGGTCACAAAAGCGTTCGTTGTATATGTCACTTATAAGCGATTGATGACTGTATAACTGTCTCCAACCGTGTTTTGATACAAATAGCCAAAATCGAACTCAATCACGACGTGTTTTGTGATTGCCTTGAAAATCGATTCTCGGGAATCGATCCTGTATGAATGGATATATATAACTAAATTCCACGTTTACATAAAGCGAGTGCATATTTCATATGTTCGTAGTTTTCTGAACCACTAATCCAACACTAATTTAGACGTTTACACAAAATATTCAGGATATTTCACTCTTTCGGCTGACGTGCTAAGAACCGGCTCACAATGTTATATGAAAGCGGCACGAAACCGATACTGCCATAACCGGTACGTTTTCCACAATGTTTTGCTAAAACGGTTGAAGGAGCTCGACTACCGGGTAGTCAATGAACACGGTGTCGTTTGATTACTTTCCGGTACACACATTCTGTTCTTTGGTTTTCGCAGCCTTGTTGATCACGTAGATTTGCACAAATAATAACGAAATTCTGAGATTGTAGCTGTTTACTCCCTTCAATAATATGTAGCCGGGGATTTCAAATAGTCTAGAGTGCAGCTGAAAAAAGAGGACCAATTGACGACGTCGTCACCACCAGACCAGACGTGGCCACTCTCAATTGAGACCCGCGCTCGCCATCGAGGGGCTGGCGAGCGATCAAGCGCCGCGGGCCGCAGCTCAAGCCGCCGCCGCGCGGGACCGACGGGGGCAGCAGCAGCAGCAGAAGAAGAGGCCTCTCCCTCCCTCCCCTCCCTCTCTGTACGTGCTGCTTCTGGGGGGCGTCTCGCGAGGTCCTCGCCTGGCGCCGGTCTGACGGTTGCCGTCGTCGTCCCGCTCGCCCAGCGAGATGCTCAAGCCCATGAGCATGAAGGCGCTGCCGACGCCGCCCGAGTGGCAGGCGGCCGGCGCGGGCGGCGGCGCGGCGCAGATCGCGGCCACGGCCACGTCGGCAGCGCTACCGGTCTACAACGCGGCAGCGCTGCGCATCCAGGTGCGCTACGCGCGCTACCAGGCCAAGGTGCGCGCGCTGCTCAAAAAGTCGGACCGCCTCTCGGACGGCAACCAGCCGCAGCAGCAGGACAACAGCGCCGCCTCGGCCGCCACCAAGGCCGTGGCGCGCGACCGCACCGTCACGGGCTCGAGCATGGCGCTCGCGGTCGCCATCCAGGCCAAGACGGGCGGGAAGGACGCGGCTGCCGACGCGACGGTGGACGCCTCTGCGCGGCAAAAGACCGCTCCTCCCGGCTACTCGGCGGCGGACGTGCGGTCGGGCGGTCGCCCAGAGACGTCCGCGGCGTCTGCGTGGAGGAACAGCTCGACGGCGTGGTCGGTGCCGCCGGTGATCGTGGACCCGACGCGGGAAGAGCAGCGCCGAGGGGAAGGCGAGCCGGAAGGAGAGGAAAGCGGCTCGGACGACGGCCGCGTGAGTTCCTCGGACTGCAGTCGGGTGCAATACCCAGCTTCTAGAAACGACTCGCTTGCTGCCGGTGAGGAAGACGAAGACGCCAAGGCGGAGCGGCTCCCCAGCGGGTTCGTCAACGTCATGGAGTCGTCATGGCTCCTCTCGTCCATCGAGCAGCGATGCCTGCAGCAGGGCGGCGACAACGGGCCGAAGCGTCGCTCCATCGCGCAGCTTGCGGACCTCCGCCACTTGATGCTGGACATGCTGTTCATCTTCCGCTCGGGCGTCGATGTGAACCTCCACGGCCGCCCGCCGTCGTCCGTGTCGGTGCATCGGCAGAACCTGATCACGCGCGTCTCGGAGCGCGTGATGGAGGACGGAGGGAAGCTGTCGAGCGAGGACAAGCACCGGGTCGCGCGCATCTTTCGCGGCCTCCAGTCCGACATGATCATGCCGGCGGTGCGCTGCCTCGGCTGGATCCTCACCAAGACGTGGCGCATGCTCTTCCACGGCCTCCACGTGGACATCGACTCGCTGCACCGCGTGCGCGAGATCCTGGAGGCGTCCGAGGGCGACGTGAGCGTCGTGTTCACGCCGACGCACAAGACCCACCTGGACTACCTGATCATCAGCTACCTGTGCTTCGCGTATGGCATCCCGCTGCCGCGCATCGCCGCGGGGAACAACCTGGATCTGCCTGTGATCGGGTCGTTCCTGCGCGCGAACGGCAGCTTCTTCATCCGGCGGTCGTTCCGAGGCGACGAGCTGTACCAGCAAGTGCTCGAGCACTATGTGCACGAGCTGCTGAGCGACGGCAACCCCGTCGAGGTCTTCATCGAGGGTGGACGCTCGCGCCATGGCCGCGTGTGCAAGCCCCGCCTTGGTTTCCTGTCCATGTTCTTGGACTACGTGCGTCAACCGTCGACAGCGAACGCGGACGCAGACAACAGCACCGAGAAGAGCGAGGCGAAGAAGACGGTGCTGCTTGTCCCGATCTCGCTCGACTACGACAAGGTGTACGAGGTCGAGGAGTACGCGAACCAGCTCCTCGGCAAGCCCAAGGAGAAGGAGAGCCTCAAGGTGTTCTTCAAGTCGGTCTGGGACATTGTGTTCCTGCGATGCGGACACACGTACGTGCGCTTCGGCGAGCCGGTGGCTGTGACGGCCGAGTCGTCGCTCGATGACGTCGCGCATGCTGTGTCGACGCGGATGCAGACGGCGGGCACAGTGACGGCGACTGCCATCATCTCGGCGCTGCTGATGTGGAAGCGCGCGTACATTACACGGGAGATGCTGGACGCGCGCGCGATGTGGCTCGTCCAGGAGCTCGAGGCTCGCGGCGCGACCGTGGCGCACGACGACGACGACGACCTCGTGGACCACGCGCTGTCGATCCTGAACGTCAAGGTGGCGGCGAACGGAGTGGTCTCGCCCCACGTCGAGTTCCCCGTGCGCGCGCTCGAGCTCGGGTTCTACCGCAACCACGTGCTGCACGTCTTCCTTCCCGAGATGGCGGTCGCCGGCGCCATCGATTGCCTGCTGCGCTCGAGCGAGTCCGCGGGTGGCGATGCTGTCACTGCGTCGCTTGATGCTGGACGTGTGGTGGGCAAGGCGCGCATGATGTGGAAGTACCTGCGCCACATTTGCCGCCACGACGACGTGGACGTGGACCAGCAGGTCGCGCAGTTCGTGGCGTCGACGCCTGCGTGCTCGTCGGACGGGTCGACTGTCGTGGTGGACACGCAGCGGTGGCGGACGAGCAAGGTGGTCGGGCTGCTCTTGTCGCTGCACTGGTCGTTCGCCGACTCGCTCTGGCTGTCGACGCTCGGGCTGTGGAGTCTGGGCGACGGCCAAGCCGTCCCGCCGACCGACCGCGAGTTCGTGCGCCGCGTGCAGGCGCTGGCCAAGCACCTGCTCGTGCACAAGCAGCTGCAGCACGCCGAGGCGCTCTGCGGCGAGACGATCAAGCAGGCGGTGGACTTCCTCGTGGACCAGGCGGTCGTCCGCCGCGAGCTCCCGTCGGACGGCGCGGCCGGCCGCGTGCTCGTGCTGGCGGCCGACCACCAGGAGGTCGAGCGGCTGGCGCGCGAGGTCCACGCGTGGCGGCAACCGCGCGCGTTCCTGTGGCGGTCGAGCGCGTCGCCCCCGGTCGTGAGCGGCGAGCAGGCGCGCGCGCTGATGGCCGGCGCCGGCGCCAGCATCTACGCGCGCTGGATGGCTCCCCCGGTGTAAGTTATGTATCGGCCCGTGTCCCCAGCGGCGGCGGCGTGGAGCAGCAGCAGTGTGAGGCGAAGCAGCGGCGTCATGGTGGTCAGGGCGGAGGTGCTGGCTGTATGAAGCCGATACTGAAGCATGCCGACAAGTTCAACGCGGTCAAGCGGCTAGTTCTGTAATTCCGCCATTGTGCGTGTACCGTTCCCTCCAAAAGTATACGTCGGCCATCCATTCCCGCATTTGCGTCATGGTGATGCCCGTGGCGGCCAAGGTGGCGGCGCGCGGCGGCCGCCGCTGGCTGGCGCGGACGCTCAGCGCGCAGGCCGCGGGCCACGAGCACGTGCCGGTGCTTCTGCGCGAGACGGTGGGCTTCTGGGCGGGCGCCGCCGCCTCCCCGCCCGCCCAGCACAGCCGCGAGCGCTTCTTCGTGGACGGCACAGCGGGCTTCGGTGGGCACGCGCGCGCGCTGCTGGAGCGCGAGCCGGCCGCGCGGCTGCTGTGCGTGGACCGCGACCCGGAGGTGCTGGCCGAGGCCCAGCGCCGGCTCGAGGGCTTCGGCGCGCGTGTGGCCTTCCGCCGCGGCTCGTACGCGGACGTGCGCGCGCTGCTGGCGTCCGCGGGCTTCCCGACCGACGTGGACGGCGCGCTCGTCGACCTGGGCGCCAACAGCTTCCACCTGGACGAGGCGCGGCGCGGCTTCAGCTTCATGGGCGACGGGCCGCTGGACATGCGCTTCCACCCGGCAGGCGGCGCGCCCACGGCCGCCGACGTGGTCAACGGCGAGTCCGAGGTGGCGCTCACACGCATCTTCCGCGAGCTGGGCGAGGAGCGGCTAGCCAAGGAGTTCGCCAAGGCCATCGTGCGCGAGCGGGGCCGCGGCCGGGTCTTCCGCTCCACGCACGAGCTTCGCGACTGCATCGAGCGCATCGCGCACAGGTGGGGCGCCGGCCGCCGCAAGGGGGGCACGCACCCGGCCACCAGATGCTTCCAGGCGCTGCGCATCCACGTCAACGACGAGCTGGGCCACGTCCAGGTGTGTGCGGATCGCGGCTGAAGTCCAGGCACGTGAGGCGATTACTCAATGGCTGTGTGGATGCCTGGTAGCGCGGCGTGCGGGAGCTGGCGGACGTGATCGCGCCTGGCGGACGGCTGGGTGAGTTGACTGCCTTGGACGGCTCGAGACGCGGTGAAGTCGTGCTGACGGAGGCGGTGTCGTGACAGCAACGATCGCGTTCCACTCGCTGGAGGACCGGCCGATCAAGGAGCTCTTCCGCGCGCTGGTACGCTCGTCTCGGCCTCCTCTCTCTCCTGCGGCATCCACTGACGTTGGACGGACTGGAACAGGATGCGGAGGGCAAGGAGGACGGGTCGCGGCTGCGCGAGGACGCCGCCGAGGTTAAGCACTTCCGGCTGGTCAAGCGCAAGGCCACCAAGGCGACCGCGGAGGAGGTGGCGGCCAACCCGCGGTCCAGGAGCGCGCGCCTGCGCTGCCTCGAGCGCGTCCGGTAGGGGTTCGTCGAGCTGCAGTTCAAGGCCAACACAAGGAAGGCGGGGAGAGACCAAGACCGACGCGTGAATGACCGGCCATACCTGTTGGCTTGAAACCTGCTCTCTACGCACCGCCTGCTCACATGCGCTTGCTCTTCTCGGAAACGCCGGCCTGACTGTACTCGTCCATGTTGAAGACGCGGCGCCAGTCGACGACCTTCTCGCCCGGCAGGTGCAGGAAGTCGACGACGTTGAGCAGCACGCCGCGCGAGTAGGCGCGCTCGAGGTTCTCGCCCTTGACCACCTCGTTGGTCGTGAGCGCCGCCAGCGCCAGGTACACGTGGAAGAGCAGCATGTAGCCGATCCAGGCGATGTGGATCGCGTCCAGCACGGACGCGCAGAAGAGCACCGGGTGGAAGTGCACGACGCTCCAAGCCCACGAGAAGACGCCGCTGGTCCACAGCACGTCGTCCTGCCGCGCCAGGTAGCGCCAATTGGCGGTCAGCGCCATGCCGATGGACACGACCGCGAAGAGGAGGAAGCCGAGGAAGTAGTGGTGGTTGCCGGCGCCTACGGCGTTGTTCACGAACGGGCAGTAGTGGTCGAACTTGGCGATGCACGTGTTGGTCTCGGCGCAGTGCTTGGCGCGCAGCGGCCGCTTGTGCAGGCACGTCAGGCACAGCTTGGTCGGGCTCGGCAGCTTGGACTCGACCAGCGACACGATGTTCTGTCGGGACATTGATCGATCCATCCCACGTCAGTCTACAGCTCTGTCATTGACGTCGACTGCATGCGGCAGCAACGTACGTGGATCTTCTCCTCGTAGGTCGTGCTCACGACGCCTGGGTCGGCCACTGCCGTCTTGTACAGCGTGAAGCACATGAGGAAGACGGCGGCTGACATGATGGCGTAGAAGCCCGGCGAGCAGTTGCCCGGCGAGAACCACGCGAAGCTCGCGACGAGCCACCCGATGGACGCCACGTTGACGCCGAACATGAGCGCGGCGGCCTTGCGCTTGTCTCCGTACGACCCGCGCTGCAGCAGCTTGACGAGCGCGACCGCCGCGGCCACCAGCACGCCTTCCTTGAGCAGGATCATCCACAGCCCGCTCGTGGTCGCCAAGATCCAGGCGCACAGTGGCAGGAACACCCACGGGACCAGGAACGACAGCTTGTACACGTTGTTCTCCAGCGTGCGCTTCTGCAGGCACAAACAGAGAGGGAGGAGCAGGTCAGCGCGGCAACACGCAGGCCAGTCGCAGTGCCAGCCGTACCGAGATGGACGTGGTGCGCGCCAGCTCCTGCAGCTGCCAGTCCTCCGTCAGCAGCACGCGCGCCGGCGCGTCGGGGCTCAGGGTCTTGCGCGCGAGGTCCCTCGGCGTGTCTCCGTCCGCGTTCTTGACGTTCGGGTCGGCGCCGCGGTCCAGCAGCATGCGCACGGGGAGCGTCAGGTTGTTGAGCACCGCGTGGTGCAGCGCTGCAGCATGGCAAGCAGGCGGTGAGAGCCACGCTCGATCTTCTTTGCGTTGATATGGACGAGAGCAACGCACGCGTGTTGCCGTCCGCGTCCTGCGCGTCCACATCCGCGTGCAGACTGAGCACCATGCGGAACGAGTCGAGGTGGAACTTCTGCCGGTGGCACAGCAGCATCAGCGCCGTCTTGCGCTGCTTGTCTGCTCGTCCAGCACCCGCCAGAGCCGCCGTCAGAGCCTGCCGCGTCCATTTCCCTGCGCCAAGACGCACCTTTGACGCGCACGTCGACGTCCGTCCCCTTGGCCACGAGGTACGCCGCCGTAATGGGGAAGCACCGCTGCCCTCACGCCACGGCATTCCACGCTCCTCCATCAGCACCACCTCACTAGACTACACCACAGGCCGACGCGCACCTGGATAGCCAGCAGGAACGGGTTGGACCCGAGCCCGTCCGCGAAGCCCGGGTCGGCGCCGTGGCGCAGCAGCAGCTCGACGGCGTAGATGTGGTTGTGGAAGGCGGCCCAGAAGAGCGGCGTCGTGCGCATCTCGCCGCCCAGCGCGTCCACATCCACGCGCGCGCGCAGCTTCGGCTCCGAGAAGATGTACCTGCCCAGCAGCCCAGCGTACACGCAGCACAGCGTACACGCAGCACAGCGTGAGCGCGCGTCCTCCTCAGGCCCACCGTCCGCGTCCTTGCACGCACTCGAGCACGCGCATCTTGCTGTTGATAGCCGCGTGGTGCAGCAGCGTGGCGCCCGTCGCCTCCTCCAGCGCGTTGACGTCGAACACCGGGTCCTGCAACAGCCATCCACCCGTCCACCCGTCCATCAGCGCGCGGCCCTCGCGTCCAGACCAGCAGCACGCGCTCGACGCCTCACCGCCTCGACGATCGCCTCCAGCTCCGGCAGCAGCCCCAGCCGCGCGCAGTCGAACGCCGTCGGCGCGCGCAGGCCGGCCCCGCAGGTCGTGCAGACGTCCGCCGCCTCTCCCGCGTCGGCTGCCGGGGCCGCCGCCTCCACGGCGACGCTGCAGGTGGCGCACACGCGGCGCATTCTCCTCGAGGTGGCGGCGGTATGAAGCGTTGTGGGTGCGATCGGAAAAGGTTCACCCAAAACGAACTTGTTGCAGTATATGAAGTCTCCCATAGAGAGTGAATTATTTGCATCCACTGCTATGTGATATGATATCAAATTTGCGATCCCTAATGCAGTGCTCTGAAACTTCATCCAACATTATACCACTGAATTAGAGTGACAGCAGTACCTGCATAGTCGACTAAAGTGAATATCTGTATGGGTACAGTCCAGAACTGCAGATGATGCACTTCAAGCGAAACTTTAGCGAGCACTCACGGAGAAGCTTTTTGGCGGGAACGCAGTTGAAGCGCTTGGTCAACCATTCTCATCTCATGGACGACGCGCGCTGGGAGTTCCTGCGCCCGTGGTGTGCGCCTCTGCGCAGGCGGACGGCCTTCGCCTACGAATGGACGGGCGGGGCACCTGCGACCGCCTGCACGGGACTGAGCGTCGCGCTGTCACCCGTCATGGACGCGGCGGCGCTGAGAGGAGTTCGCGACGCGCTGCTGCTGCTCGCGGTGCTGGCGCGCGTCGACTTTTCCGCCTGGAAGCGCGTGCTCTTGGCCCACTGCGGTATCCGCACGGGTCCGACACCTGACTCGGCCGAAGCGCCATCCCTCCGCGAGTCGCGCGTCGAGCTGGAACTCTCGGCCTTCACGGACATGGGGCCCGATGCGCTCGAAGACGTCAGCGATCTGGCAGCTGTGACGTTCTGCAGGCTGCTCATGCCGCCACCCACACTCCCGTCAAACGCCCACCTGCTGAGACTGGCTGTCCGACAGATCATGGCGCGTGGGGACCCCGAACAGACCCGCCTCGCCGGGTGGTCACTCGACATTCCTATCGCAGTGGTGGTGCGATGCGATTTCGACCCGCACGCGGAGGGCCTGTGGCACGCGATCAAGGGCCTGCGAGCGGCGAACGGCGGATACCACATCCCTGTGCCGGTGCTGAAGGAGACTGTGGGGATCGACTGTGCGTTCACGCTTGGTCCACTCAAGCTCGAGGTTGCAGGCGGGCAGATGGACGGGGAGATGACGGCGCTGGTCGAGGACATGGTGGCAAATGGAGACGGTATCGTCTTCTCCCGTATGGATCTGCCGCTGCAACTCGACTCGAGCTCGATTCGCAACCACACCACGGAGATCCAAGTGGTCGGATCGATGGTGCAGCAGGTGCTCTGCGCGAGTGGCGGGCGTCGCGCCGTGTTGGAAGCGGTTGGGCTGGTCATGGATAGCAATTGTGGTCCCCATATCGCGCGGATCTGCTCAGCCATCGTTGAGACGCAGTCCACACAGGTCCTCGAGCTGACCTATGGAGCCGAGGACTTGTCCGTGACCATGCGAGCGTGGGTCTGGCAGTGGGTGGCGTACGCGCTCTTCTCGCCTGCTGCGCGCGGTCGCTCGTCCGTCACCAGCGTCAAGATGGCCGATGTGTGCATGACCGAAGGTGACGCTGAAGCTATCGCGGACCTGATAACGTCTTCGGATCCGGTTGGGCTGTTGCTGTTGCGGCGCGACGATGCGGAGCAGCGCTCAGTCGCAAGTTGTGCCATGCTGAAGCAAGACACCTTCGTGACCCCCGAGCGGATGGACGAGCGCGAGATTCTGACGCGCAAGTCGGCAAGGTGGAAGCTGAGCACAGATGTCTACAACGTCATGGTGCTTGGGCATGATGGCGCTAAAAGCAGGGTCGTGATTCCTGGCTACGGTCTCTGCAAAGTTCGCCAAGCCGATGTGGTTCCAGCAGACAAAGACAAGCGGCCGGAGACTGACATCACGAGTCTGCACTTGAGCTTCAGCAGTCGCGGGAACGCCGACAGCGGTCTGCAGAGATTTCTGCAGCTTGTCGGACCTCCGCTCACGCGTCTACAGCTCAAGCTGTCGTCGAAGTACAGCCCGTTGCTGCCCACGATCTTCAACTGCTGCCCGAAGCTCAAGATCCTCGTCCTCGACGGCAGCGCGATAACTGCAAGTGAACTCATCCAAGCCGTCAGAGCCAGCCACGTGGACTTGGAGCAGCTCGTCTGCACCATCAGTGACCTGGAACCGCTTGCGAGTGAGCTGTCCGACAGCTCGTCTCGCCTAGCCAAGTCGCTGGTGTGCATGGATGTGCGTCTCGAGAGTCCGCGACGGCAGGGTGTGGCGACGCTAGATGTCCAGCTTGTGCGCATCGCTCAGATGCTCTCGACCAACCGGACGCTTCAATATGTGCACCTCACGCTGCCCGGCGCACCGCTGGATGCCATGCTAACTACCCGGTGCCTGCAACGCGTGAGGAGATTCCACGGTGAGGCCCTGCCAATCGCCCGCGAGCCGTTCCCGCTGGATTGCCGTCTGGCGTTCCTCAGCGTCTTCGGCGCGAGCTCCCGCTCCACACCCAGCGATTCGAGCGGGAGACAGCAGCTGATGCCGCCGACGCCGCTGCTGACGCCTCAGCTGGCTGCGGCACTGGCCCAGTTCCCCGCGATCCGAGGCGTCTTCTTGCGCATCTTCGACTTGGCGGCCTCCTGCGTCTTGCGTCGGGTGTTCGTGGACAATCGTGGCCGGTAAAGCGTCCGTAGTTGTTGTTGATCTCAGTGCAGAGAGCGGAAATGCATGCCAGACACCGGTCCGGAGCTGTCTCTGTCGTTCGCTTCGCCTTGACGTGTCTCTCGATGACTGTCAGCAAGTCCACTGCAAGCTCAGCCAAGCCGCCGATCGGGCTCCAACTTTGCCACGATGCCTCTCGGTCTGCTTGTCTTGTGGCGATCCGCTTGTTGTTGCTCCAAGTCCAGCGCTTCGATGATCGCGGTCGGCTCAGGCTCGGTCGTGCTGTCACCTCGAGGGTAAATTTAGACCGCAGCCATGCTCGCGTGGCTGGTCTCTCATCTCGGCCCTCACTCCTGCTTGCTCCGACCGGATGCTGCAGCCAAGTCACCAAACGCGTCGGCCGTCAGCAGGCGCCGCCCCCAGCGGTGTCGGCGTCGGCGTCGGCGTCGGCGTGGCCTCGCGGTTGTTCCCGACGTCGTACGTCGCGCCTTCGGTCACCGCCGTCGCTCTCGCCTTGGCCCCTGCCCACGCTCGAGGCACCGCCGCTAGAGATGCCTCCAAGGCAGCCGCATCCTCCAGACCAGCTTCGTTGGCGCGTCCGCAGACCGCGTCCGCCTTCGTCCGGCTGTATGCGCACGCCGTCGACCTCATGGGGCACAAGGACGAGGTCTTCCGCCACTTCGGGCTGCGCACGGACGGCAGCCGCCGCCCTCCCCCCGCTCCTTGTCTGGCCGCAAGCGCTCGAAGCGCCACCGCGCCGCCGCCATCCCGAGCCCCTCTCCGGCCGTCCGATCTGTCCCGACGCGCGAGCACCGCCAGCAGTTCGACTCGGCGCTCCGCCAGCGCCACACCGAGGAGCAAGACGCGTCCGGGCAGCCATCCGCGCGTCTACGAGCGCAGCAGCAGCGCGGCGTGTCTGTCCAGCCGGCGAGCGGTCTCGGCCTCGGCGCCGGCACTGGCGCGCACCTACTCGCTGCAGTCCACGCTGGCCAGTCGCGCCGCCGTCTCGCCGCACCGCCGGCTGCCCAGCACACGGTCGACGCCTCGGTCGAGCGCCAGGCCGAGGTCAGGCGCTCCAAGTCTCCGCTCGCCGTCGACAGCCTCCAGATCGGCAATAGCCTCCAGGCCGACGGCCAAGACAAAGCCTGCCGGTCGCCAGCCGGCGTCGAAGCGCAGGCCGAGCGAGCGCGAGCCGACTGCCGCGACGGCCACCCCGACGCAGCGCCTGCTCCGTCGGCAGTCCTCGCATCCTGTGCTCGGCACGAGCCTCTCTGTCCCTGGAGCCCTGTCGACGACGACGCCCAAGCCGCAGCGGAAGGCGTCGGTCGCTGGCAGGCCGTCGACCGCGGCGCCCGTGATGGTGGAGGTGTCGAGGCGGACGTCGTCGCCGCTCGTGGTCGGCAGCGAGCCCGGCGCGCTGCGGCGGCGGCCCAGCGTGGCGCGCATCCCGTCGGCGAGCGGCGGGCCGTTCCGCGCCGAGGAGGCCGCGCCGCCGGGCGTGCAGACGGTCGGGCCGCGCGCGTCGGTGGTCGCCCGGCGAGACGCGCGGCTGGAGCGGCTGATGGAGCAGGTGAGCGTGCTCAAGGCCTCGCTCGGGTTGTCGGAGGAGGACCTGCAGTGGAAGGTGGAGAGCGCGCGCGGCAACGCGTTCCTGGCGGCAGAGCGGCGCCTGGGCGAGTGCGAGGAGCGCTACGACCGGCTGGCCTTCGAGGTGGCGCAGCTGGCCGCCACACCCGCCGAGGACATGGGCGGCGCGCTGCTGCGGCTGCTGCGCGCGCTGGAGCAGCAGGCCGCCGTCATCGCCGAGGCCAAGCCGGCGCTGGCCGCCTACCAGGCCGAGCTGACACAGCGCCGGCGCGAGCTCCTGGACGCGCGCGTGCAGCTCGAGGTGCGGCGCTCCGCCGAGCAGCCGGCGGAGCAGTCGGCAGGCGACGCCGCGGTCGAGGCGCAGGCCGCGCGCGTCGAGCAGGCGTCGGCAGCGCTGCTGGCGGCGCAGGAGCGGCTACAGCGCGAGCTCGAGCGGCTGAACGCGCTGCTGCTCGAGCTGGCGGCCGAGACGGACGCGCTAGCGCTCGCGTGTGCCGGCTTCCGCTTCCTGTCGCCCGCGGCGGCCGCGACCAGCGACGCGCTCGTGGCGCTGCTGCGCGCCGTGCCCGAGTGCTCGAGCGGCGGCGAGCGCCTCGTGGCGCTGTGCGCGCAGGCGGCGCAGGCGACGCAGCGGCTGCGCGGGTCGCGCGCCAAGGACCTGGCGGACAAGCAGTCGGAGCTCGAGCGCACGGCGCAGGACATGGACGTGTGGAAGGCGCGGCGCGACGCGGCCGGCGAGTTCGCGGCCGAGATGGCGGCGCGCGAGCGGCAGTGGCAGGAGACGCACGCGGCCGACAACGAGGCGTGTCTGCGGCTGCTGCGCGCGCTGCTGCCGCCGGACGTGCAGCAGCTGAGCGTGGACGCCATCGTGGCGCTGGCCGAGCAGCACGGCGTGCTCTTCACGTACGACCTGGCCGCGTACGTCAAGCACCAGCGGCTGCTGCACTGGCTGGCGACGCACGAGAGTGACGTGGCGCGCGACAACTTCCTGGCCGTCGAGAGCGCCGCGAGCTTCCTCAACTTCGCGGCGCTCGACGTGATCGAGCTGCGCGCCGTCGCCAGAGTGCTGCCCGCCACCTTCGAACTCGACAAGGACGGCAAGAAGGCCGCGTGGAAGGCGCAGTTCCTCGAGCACGTCTTCACGGCCGTCAAGCAGCAGCACGGCGAGCGCGTCAAGGCCGGCTGGGACCCGGTCCGGCGCGCGCGGGCCGAGGTGCCGCTCAAGCCGCTCTCGGAGCGCCAGCTGCTCAACCCCGTGTACCGCTACCCGACGGACGCCGAGCTGCAGGCGCGCGCCGACAAGTTCGAGCTGCAGCTGCGGCGCCTGCGCCACAAGCGGGAGCAGCTGCAGCAGCTCGAGGCGCAGATCCCGGCCGCCAAGGCTGAGTACCTCGCCATCGCAGAGGACGCGCGCGCCGAGGACCTGCAGCGAGCCTTCGGCCGCGCCACCATCAACAAGCTGCGCGACGACGCCAAGCAGGCGCTCACGGCGCTCACCAAGGCGCGAGACGCACTGCAGGCCGAGCTGCGGCGCGCCGAGAGCGCCTGGAATGCGCTGACGCCCACGTACGAGCAGTTCCAGCGCGAGGCGGCCCGGATCCGGCAGCTCGACCCGGAGACGCGCGCGAGCCGCATCCGAGGGCCCTTCCCGGCCGACGTCGAGCCCAAACCGAGGCAGCGCGCGGCCTTCAAGAAGCTGTCGGTCGAGGAGGAGGCGCAGGCCAGGAAGCAGGAGCTGGAGAGCGCCATCGCCCAGCGGTCCCAGGATATCGTCGACTCGGACGCGGCCAGCGAGCAGGTGGCGCCGGTCGTCGGCTCGGCAGCGGGCGACAGCGGCTCGGCGGCGGCGGTGAAGGCCGAGAGCTCGACAGGAGGAGCAGTGGCGGTCGAGAAGCCGACGGTCGAGGCGCCGGCGGTCGAGGCGGCGCCGGACGCACCTCGCAAGGTCAAGTCGCTGCGCGTGGCCGCCAACGTGCTGCGCTTCCTGGAGCAGGACTTCTGCAGCCCGAAGCGTATCAAGGCGCTCTCGTCCTCCGCCTCACCGTCTCCGCACGCCAAGGCGACTGCCGCTGCGACTGCCGCAGCGAGCGGTCCAGCGGCGACTCCCGCTCGTCGGCAGACGCCCAAGCGCCAAGTCGACGAGGAAGCCGCGCCACCCCCGCCCCCGGCCCCTCCGCGGCTCACGCGGCCCAAGTCCAAGACGCTGCTGCTGCTGCTGGAGAAGGAGGAGGCCGCCAAGAGCGCGGGCGAGGAGGCTGGCAAGAGCGTCGCTGTCGAGGCCGCCGCGACTCCCGAGGCGGCCGGAGGACAGCCCAACTTCCTGGGGGAGCTGCAGCGGAGGGTGAACGGCAAGGCCAAGCCGGCGGAAGCAGCGGTCGAGACGCTGCCGGCGCTGTGTCCTCGCCCCGTGCTCCCCTGCCCGCCGGTCAGTTTCCTGGACGAGCTCAAGCGCAAGGCGACGGCCAAGACGACGGCCAAGACGACGGCCAAGGCGCCGGGTGAGCAGGCGGCGGTCTCCATCACGGAGCAGCCCAAACCCACGCCAATGGCTGCGCCAGTAAGCTTCCTGGACGAACTCAAGGCCCGCGCGAGTCGGCCTGCCGTGGATTAGTCTCCTGGCCGGTCGGCCGGTCACTTGCTCTGCTGGTCGCGGCGGCGGAAGGCCTCGATCCGCGCGCGCGCCTTGTCGGCCAGCTGGCGCTGCATCTCGAGCACGTCGTCGGCGTGCTGGGCCTGCGTCTCGGCCAGCTCGCGCTGCTTGGCGCGCCGGTAGGCGTCCAGGTCGGGCACGGCGAGTTCCTCCCGGGCACTGGTTGCCACCAGCACGACCTGGTCGCCATCGACCTCGACGCGCAGCGGCTCGAGCCCCTGGACACGGCGCATGGCACGTATGAGCGTGAGCACTGGGCGGGAGGGGGAGGGGGAGAGGAGAGTGCGGTCGGCACCTGCAGCGGCTTCCTGGCGCCACCCTCGCGCTTGGCCACGGGTCCGCGCAGGCAGATGCCCGTGGCTGCGTTTGATGTCGGTCAGAGAGGAGGGGTTTGGCAAGGTTCAAGGGCAGGCAGGGACGCACCGGGGTCGAAGAAGGCGCCGTGGGCCTTGCACTGCAGGAAGCCGTCGCAGAAGAAGTCGCTGTCGTCCAGGTCGAGCTCGAGCCACGCATGCGGGCACCTGCGCAAGCGGGGAGGCTCCGTCAGGTCGTCAGGGGATGGGATGGGGACCGGGAGGGCTCCCGCGTGGCGGCCCACCGGTTGACGAAGCCGCGCGGCTGCTGCGAGTCGACCGGCAGGAAGACGAAGCCCGTGGCCAACGCCCGCCGCCGCGGCGTCCGGGCTTTCGCATCCGTCTTGGCGTCAGACTTGGCGTCGGACTTGGCGTCAGCGGCCGCCGCCTCGAGCGGGAACTTGAAGGCGCCGCCCCGCAGCGCGCGCAGCGTCTGCAGCGAGCAGATGGGCAAGTGCCGCGGACCCGACGAGGAGGACAAGGCGCGCGCGGCGGCAGCGGCGGAGAGCGACAAGGAGGAGGACAAGGCGCGCGGCCAGGTCATGGTCGTCTGGCATGCGAGGACGCGAGTGTGAATCATCACTCCTTCAGAGTGATGGTGGTGTTCGGAAGCAGTGCACTTCAAAGCACTTGGAGATGCCGGGGGGGGTGCGTTCATGGGCGGGTGGTGCTGCTTTTATAATGGGGTTGTTCCTGGTCTCTACGAGTCGGAGCAAAGGGCACAAGTCGGTACGCCGCGGGGGCGTTGGGCTGTCGCTGTCGCTGTCTGTCCGGCCGCCGCGCGCGCGTCACCGGGACAGCTTCATGGCCGGCAGCGGCGCGGACGAGGAGGACTTGCCCTTGCTGCTCGAGGCCGCGCTGGCGCTCTTGACCTCGAACGCGGGCGTCGGCACGCGCTCGTGCAGCGACAGCTGCCGCGCGTACGCAAAGTACGTCTGCACGTGGGGCTTGTACTCCTTGATGGACCGCTCGACGACCGAGAAGGGCAGCTCGTCGGCCCACGTCGGCGGCAGCGGCTTGCTCGCCACGCCACGCCGGCGCGCACGCGTCACGTGGTTGTACCGCGCCAGCACTTGGAACAGCGGCGCGTCGAAGACGTCCCAGTTGGCGCCCGACGGCGTGCGCACGAGGCCCGGGATCTCGAACAGCTGCGCGGCCTCGGCCCCCATGATCGACTCGTCCGACTTGGCGCACAGCACGAGCCGGTTGCCTGGGTACGTCAGGTACAGCAAGACGTGGTAGTAGCAGTACCGAACGTCGCGGTTCCAGTGGAGGAAGAGGCGCTTGAACTGCGCCGCGAACAGCGCCGTCAGCTGCCCCTGCAGGCTGATGGACAGGTGCGCAAAGTGCTTGAGCAGGAACAGCTCCGTGTGCTTGAGGATCGAGAAGTGCTCCGACTCCAGCAGGCACGTGAAGACGTAGCCCAGCAGCTCCGTGTCAGCGCACGCGGACTGCCCGCCGACTGCCCGCTGGTGGCTCTGCGGCTCGTTGACAAAGTACGACGGGAACTCCGTGATCAGCTTCCCGAGGTACTGGAGACACAGCTCGACGTGGTGCGGCAGCATGTAGTTCGTGCGCTCCAGCACGTTCAGCATGAAGTCACGGATGAACTGTGGGGTGTCGTGCAGCATGGCCATGACCTGGGCGAAGAAGAAGCTCGAGCTCGACTTGCTGCTGCTGGGGTCGCTCCCCCTCCCGTTGTCGGACACGATCGAGAACGAGTCCCGGATGGCGTTGTCGTCCTTGCCGGTCGTCGCCCGCTCCTCCGCGTCACTCTCCTGCCACTTGGGCTCCATTTCCGCTAGCTGAGCCGTGAAGACCGTCCTTGCTGACGCGAGAATGACCTGCAGGATGACGTAGAAGCCGGGGACAGTTCGCCACTCGATTTGGCCCATTGCCAGCTGAGGCGAAAGGTGCTGGATCAGGTGCGCGACGAGCAGCATCCGTCCGTCGTTGTCGCTCAGCACTTGGTTGACCAGCTGGGCGGGCTGTATCCACCCGTCGGCGCTGCCAAGCAGGCCGATGCTCTGGTCGCACTTGAGGCTGATGTACTGGCTCCACTGGAACATGGTCGTGCTCATTTCCTCGTAGCGCGACTTGCTGCGCAGGCGCTCCTGCTGCGGGTTGGACGCCGAGAACCGAGCCTTCCGGTCTCCGTTGGGGGCGACCGAGTGCTGCAGCGTGTTCTGCAGGGACTCGAGCATCTGCTCCCGCATGTACGGGACGCGGGCGTAGCTGAGCGCGACCATCGTCGAGAAGAGCGTGCGGGCAACCTCGCACGTCTTGGGCTTGGACAGCATGATCTTGGGGTAGGCAGCGGTGGGACTTGTGCTGCCGTGCGTCGCGGCGTAGGCGAAGAGCAGCGTCTGCTGGTGCAGCTCCAGGTACTTGCGCACGACATCGCAAAGCGTCTTCTCGACCTCGAGCTGCTTGTCCTTCTTGGCGCTGCGCCGCGACTGCTTCCGCGACGGGTGCACGGCGATCGACTGGCGAGACGGTGGCAGCGCCACGACTACCGAGTTGGCGCGCTCGCCGCGGAAGCTGCCGGCGCCGACGCTGCTGCGCCGCCGCGGCTGCGCCGTCTGCTGGTGGGTCTTGCACCCGCCGTGCGCGAAGACGAGGAAGAGCGAGTCGAACTCGGGGCGCTGCGCGAGCAGCAGCGCGAGGCTGAGCGCGGCGTGCTCGAGCTGGCTCTGCTCCTCGATCGCGGCGGCGAAGTGGTGGCCGCCGTGCGGGTGCGACATGGTGCTGCGCGAGGTGGCCTCGCGGCCGGCGCGCAGGATCTGCAGCATGCAGTCCCAGAGCTGCAGCAGCTGCTCGGCCGCGGCGCGCAGCGGGACGGTGCGCGTGGACCGCTTGCCGTGCAGCGTGGGGCGTCCGTCAGCGAAGCTGATGCGGCTGTTGCCGAGCGCGGCGGCGTCGTCGCTGCCGCGCGCGTCGTCGTCGGCCAGCAGCGCGAGCAGGCGCTCGAGCGTCTTGGCGGGCACGGGGTCGGCGCGCTTGAGCAGCGAGTTGGTGCTGGCCGACATGCTGCTGTGGCGCGACGGCGCGGCGCCGCCGCTGATGGTCTCGACCGTGGCGGGCGTCTGCTGCAGCACGGCGCGCAGCAGCCGGAAGAAGGCCGAGGGCAGCTCCACGTCGTTGCACGCGGCCGCGGTCAGCACGAACTTGCTGTTGGCGGCCTGCGCCGCGTCCTGGTACTTGGCGGCGGCGCCCGCGGCGTCCGGCCGGTCCTTTCGCCGGAACGGGCGAAGCAGGCGCGCCACCACGCGCGAGAGCCCGCCCTGCGTCATGGCGGGCGGTGAGCGGGGCGGGGGGCGGCGGACGACCCGGAGCCGACGCCGACGCCGGCCGAAGTGCTGGTCTCAGTATGGAGAAGCCGGCGAGTCGCGGAGTGGCAAAAGGCCGGCGGAAGCCAAGGGCGGCCGCCAAGGCCGGCCGGCGGTTTCGCGTGTCGCCAAGTTGCCGCTTCGGAAAGGCCGGCCACGCTGGCCCGTTTTCTGTTTCGATGCGGCTGGGGCACCGTCACTCTGGCGGTCAAGGGTAAAGCGCTTGTATCAGTAGACTGTCGAGGGTCGTCGCGGACAGAGAACTGCTTCAAGTTGGGACTCGAGACGGAAAGTAGATTCATCAGGTTGTCGTTTCACTGTGCGGCTCCCGTCTATGTCCCGCAGAGCCCTAGCCCGCGCGAATTGACTGCTTTGTGCTGTATTTTCCGCCCTCTTTCCTGCCCTATACA
>JAADYB010000229.1:0-30009 GCA_023338075.1 Phytopythium litorale
CGACTGGGCTCACTTGGCGGCGTGTCAAGGCGCTCGACCTACACTTTTCTCCGACTTTCCTTCCATCTTCCGACTGTGTTCTTGGTGGCGAGTGGGTGGAGTGTAACCCATTTTCGCTGTTTTCGCTGGCCGCTTGCCGAGGACGGGGGATGGGCGATCTGCGAGGGTGAGCGCTGCGATTGGCTCAAAATCGAAATCAGCAAATTTTCAGGCTGGCTGGTGGGTGGCGTGGACCCTTGGAGGGGCACTGCCGCGTCGGATATGAGTCCTCGGTTTTCTCGGGTCGTCGCCCTGTGTTCCGCCGACGCTTTGCCGCTTGTCCAGCCAGCGTCGTGTGGGGCTCGGCCCACCCGAAGCTGATGAAAACGCGCCGGCTTCGAGGCAAGGACATGGCGATTCTGGCGACGAGTCGTTCGGGTCGCAGTGCCCTCGACGCACTCGCGCTGGCGGCACAGTCGCGGTCGAGCCAGAGGCTGAAGCGAGGAAAAGGTAACCCATGACGCGAAAGAGTGGGAGTTCAACTTTACAGCAAGCTGACTGGTAATTTCGGAACTGTCGCAATTCAAAGCCGTAAAGGCCGAGCGAGTCAACGCCGTCTGGCAGCGAATGGCAGCGCCATGTGGTGCGGCACATGCGGGTTGACCGAGATATGATAAATGAGTTCGGCCGTGGTGGCGGCAGTGTCAGTGGTGCCCGCCGCGCCATGCGCTCGTCGACTGCTCGCCGATCGCCAAGTCAGATCGCTGCGGTCAGGTCGGAGCCGCGTCAGTCAATGCCACCAGACGGGGCGATGCGAGACACCGCCTCGAATCCACACACGATAGTCGCTCGGTGTCCAGGTCGAGCTCTCCACACTGACGTGACAGTCCTGGCACCCACCGTCGAAGACTTCCTTGTGGCCGGCCAATCGTGCTGGCTGCGCTTTTCAGGGAGCTAGATCGTGTTGAAGTCGTCCAGTGAGGTGCTGGGAGACTGACGGGTCAGATCCAGGGGAGTTGGTGCGGTGGCGACCACGCGCCAGCGCATGCCAACCCACCCAAACCCCCACCTTGACCTGTGGAGGAGACTGGAGTCGTGCTTGGTCTTGTCAGTCCAAGGTGCCGCTGGTGGCTGATAATCACATGCAAATTCGAGAATGGGATCGCCCCCGCCGTGGCTTTCATCATGGCCCTCAGTGAAGAAGCAAGGTCGCCTGGAGCAACTTGTGTGCCTGCACCCTTCTCCCACAAGCTTTCGACATGAGAATTGCGACCGTCAAAGAGCCGCTGTATCCTCTCGGAGCACCTCACAAAACTGTCCAATCACACAAAATAAAGTGATCTGGATGAGCGGCATGTTTGCTTCCAACCGCCGTTTGGTTGGAGATTCACACACACACACACACACAGTCGACCGCGGCGGCGCTTCCACTTGCCCAAATGACCACGGGAGCCTCGATCAGAGGCGGCGACATCCAAGTGCCATCAGATGGCTGGCCGTCATCGAGAGCAGCCGATTGCCAGATCGACGACGAGACCCGCGTGGTGGTTGGGGCATCCCCACAAAGTCGACGGACACTGGAGCGGCACTTGCTGCATCAACTCGATGAAGCGCTTGGTATTGGAATTGCCTTTCCTCACAAGCAGGCTGCTCACGCTGAAGATATGGTGGTCACTACAGACATGCGTGCTTCAACACGACATTCGAGCGGTAAAATGCGAGGCGGGAAAGCGCCATGTGAGTCGCCCAGGGGAACGAGTCAGCGTCCATTGGCGGAAGATGCTCGTACTACACGCTAGCGCTGGTCTCCTCAAAGATGCCGTCCGCCTTTCGTCCGAGCTCGCCAACGAGAGCAGGCGTTTTCTCAGCCAGCACCGCCTCCTTGCTTGCTGTTTTTCCTGCGCGTGTGTCCGGTGGAGATTCCGCAGGTGCTTCCGTCACAACAGTGTGCACCTCAACCACCGTGATCGACGCTGTCGAGCTCCACGCCGTGGCCCAAGGCGAGTTGCTCCAGCGCACTCCTCGCCTCTTCGCTCTCGTCAGTCGGAATGCGGGCATACGTAGCCGACGGTCGCGGACTGCCGTCGCTACTTCCACCGCGCATATCGAGGCCTCACAAGCACCCGAAGCATGCGCGATCGGCAACAGGCACCCCCGAGCCGCAGCGGAAACCGTCATTCGGTATCTCGAGATCAGCCAGACGGACGCTGTGCCGCTCTTTCCGATCACACAGGGTGAGGCAGCGTCGGCGGAGATCGGCGCCTCTCTCGCGCGGACGTTGCTGTTGATCGCCCACCGTCCTGGCACAGGCGGTCAGGCCCGGCACAGACCAAGGCGCGGAGCACTGGACCATGTGCAGCACGACCGCGAACCCGTCACGCGGCGGTGAAAACGAAGCCACACATTCGAGTCTCGGATGCCTTGGTCGCCAGGTGCTTCATGCCGTCGCTTGTCAGAGTTGAAGTTGATGCCTGAAGCGACATTCGCTATCAGGAGACTCTCCCTCGAAAGAGTGACTGATGTCCGGCACACCTTCGCGCGACCTCTTGATGAGAACCGTCGACATGGCGTCGAATAAATTCACAATGTTGCAGTGCGCCAAGGCGAAGGATGGCCGGCGGTCTGCCGGCGGAGGAGGATCGCGGCGGCAGTCACTGGCGGCGGTAAGGCGGCAATGAAGTGAGGGGCGGAGGTCGGGCCGGAAGCGGGCCGCTGCCGTAGACGGAGCGCGGCGCTCGGCGTACGAGCACGCGAGTGAGCATACCAGACGAGGGTCGAGCCGCATGGCGTCGTGGACGCCGCGGAAGCATCCACGCGATCGGACAGTGCCGCTGCTGCGTTGAACATCCCTTCCAAGCGGCGCGGTAGCCCGCCTGGTGCCGATGCGGCCAGAGCGGAGTCTGGACAGCAGTGCGGCTGTCGTTGCCCTGGCTTGGCATGACACTGCAGCACCTGCGACCAAGTGTCATTCGCGACTCGATGTACAACCCGCTCGAGGTCCCCGGCCACCACGTCGCATGCGCCAGCCGCACGGCTGACGCTGGACCGGTGCTCGGAGATCTTGTGGCCGAGCCTGTGGAGCTGGGCGACGTTGTAGTTAAGAACAAGGGCGGCGCGAACGGCATCCAGATGCAGACTCTGGGCGACGGCAGTAGTGGCGACGCTAAAACAGACCTGGTGAGCGTTCGTGGGGTTTGGTGCAGACGATGAATGCTAAATCCTGTGCGCGACCAGCGACATTGGGTGTCTCTATTCGCGCATACACGGGTTCCCGATCGACGACATCACTTTGTGTGCCGCCACTCGCTTGCGGCCACAGAGATGACTTGGCGGGCAGCTCGCGGCGGTGCAAGCACGGTCGAGCTCGCTGGACAAGAACTACGTCAAGCTCAGCTCGCTCAACCGCACGCGCAACTTCCCGGATCGTCAACTGGACGGTGCGACAGCCGAGTGCGCGCGCCGCTTGCTGGCGTCCGCGACGCTGGCCGGCTTACACGTGAACAAGATGGACAGGTAGCGTGAGCAGCAGTGAGGCGCGACCGGCAATAGGGTTGTGAACCGCTTTGAGCTAGATCCGAGGCCGCAAGAGCAAACGGTACGTCATTCAATGGGTATCGAACAGTCTTGCTGTGCGTAAAGTGATGTGCACTCATTTGCAAACCTCCACGACGGCCCAGGGTGACAGAGAAAGTAGCAATTGTGCGTTGGAGGCGTCGCCGAAGCACTGAGCACGTCACCAAGAGCGGCAAAAAGACAAATCAAGACGTCCAAGACCTCGCCAACCGGTATCTATACCGCTCGACCGTCATGACCATCACCAGCGAGAAGAAGAGCCCCGCAATGGAGTCAGTGGCGTCCGAAGCACCTTGGTTGTATCTTCGAAGGTGCGGATGGAGTCCAAGTGCGCCATCCCGAGACCCGACTCGCGACAGCAACTCTCATTAACAACGGCAACATCGTGGGCATCACAGAATCTCGCATCGCAGATCTCGGCCGCGAACGGGCCGCGACGGCGTGGAGACGATGCGGAAAATGGTAGCGCCGCGTGCCTTTCGGGAGGAGAGCGTCGGAGGTGGTGGTATCGCTGACGTGCTATTTGCTTGTCGTTGTACTCGTGGACAACACAGGCAGCGGAGGGGATGTGGAGACCGAGTGGCATCATCTACAGCGCTCATTCGTGGCGATTTAAGGACGTTCGAGGACCTAAGAGCGTCCCGAGCAGCCGGGGAGCGCCTTGAAGACCGCCAAGAGCGACGAGAAGGCGTGTCGCGGCATTCGAGAGCTGCTCGGGACGTCGTCAAGAGCGACTGGTGGACCGAGCGCGCCTCCAAGAGCGAGGAGACGGCGATTCGAGACGTCCAGGCGCTTGCTGGCAGGCGTCGAGAGCGGCCAGAGCGTCAAACCCACCGGCAACGACGTGGCCAAGTGCTCGGTGGCAAGTACTGAGCCCTGGCCGTGGTTCGTGAGCAGACAGAGCGTCAAAAGCAATTGTTGTGACTCATATCCAGAAGCCCTGGACACATTGGCCCCAGTGGTCGTGGAAACTGGACCAGCAACAGTGAAGTGCATTTCGACAGGATTGCACCTTCATATTGCAGTGTGTGTGTGTTGGGGGGGGGGACATCCCAGATGCTGTGTCGGAGAGTGATCCTTCCAGCACTCCCGCGTTCTGCTCGGCGAACCAGAGCAAAGAGCACAACAAAGGAGCCGCCCTCCTTCGTTGTGCTCACTGCTGTCTCCACCAGTTGTCTGCTTGTTGCTATTCTCCCTCCCTCTTTCAACGTCGCTGAACGCTTTGTCTTGCTCCATGCTCCGGATGCCCTGCATCCGCGAACGAATCGCCTGTGCACCGCACACATTCATATCAACACTGAGATTCTCATTACACAACGCGCACGCCTACGATGTACAGTCAAGTAGACACCAAGTTCGCTCACTTCACGCGCCGTGGCTTAGCGTTGGTCGAGAAGCGGGGATTGGCAGCCCCATGAGCTCGTGCAACTCGGCCACGAGCGCAGCATACGTCCGATCCACCTCCGGGTCTAGCTCTTGCTGGGCTTTGCGGACGCGCCGACCGTTGCCGCTCTGATGACTGCCGCGTCGCCCTCCGTTGTGGCGTCGTGGGTTGTTGTTGCTTGATGGTCTCTCTCCCATCGCGATCGCCTCGAACGACTGGAGCTTGGTTGTTGCGATCGCGAGCGAGCGATGGAGACCCTCGACCTGTCGACGAAGAGCTAGCAACTCGGTCTGGCTGTTGCTTCGCTCCCGGCAACGGCGCTCGGACTCCACATCTTCCTCGAGCCAGTCATCGTCAGAGTCGCTCACGTCGTCGTCATCGCTCACGTCCTCGTCCTGGTCGAAGTCGTCAGCATCCAGCATGGTACTGACCGTGAAGCTCGAAAAGTTGGACCGCCGAGACTTCTCCCCGGCGTCTTGCTGGTTCGTTGACTGCTCTCGCGACAGGTCGGGACTGAGCAGGTTGAAGTCATCACTCGAGCTGATGTAATCCACATCCACACTGGACTCTGACACCGCAGTCGTCGCTTCCATTGGCGGTCGGGCCGAAGCGCTAGAGGGGTTTCTGAGTGGCGAGACAGCAGCCGGCGTCGCTCGTCTGGAGCTGACCGCACCTTGGTCGCTCTGGTAAGCGGTCGAGAGCACCGATAAGTCGGCCTTCATGCGGCGAATGCTCTCCAGCACGTTGTCGATCGATTCCTGGTGCCCGCGCGACTGCTGGTTGTTCGTGTCCACCACGAGCACTGGCGATGACGAAGCGTTGATCGCAATCAGGTCCTCGAACGCGTCCAGGTCGCTGAGCGACACGCTGCTGGAGCTCTCGCTGGACGGTGGCGATGCCAAGTCCGGACACGGGACAAAGCTGCTGACATGGTGCGTGCCGCCACTACGAACACCAGCGAAGCGACTCGGGACGCGGGAGACGCCGTGGCTGGGCTTATGCTCTTGGTCCGCGTCGGAGATCCATCCACACTCGCGAATCGACATGACCGACTCGCTCAGCGCGATGGAGAAGTTGCTTTCGTCGGAAGAGGCCGACGAAACGCGCGCATACGGTCGTCGTTCGACAGCCGTCGTTCCTCTCGGCTCACTCCGCTTTTCGTGCTTTCGGTCGACCATCAAGCTCGGCACCAGCGGACTGGCAAATGGTGATAAGGGAGCCGACACGACCATTTCATCCACGGAAGGGGATGCGACAGCGTCGCTGCTCTTGGGGCAGGCAGATAGTCCGCGTCGGGCATGGACCAAGCACTTCGTGCACACCCGCGCACTCCCACCAGTGTCTTGGTCGACGCACGCTTCCCGTTGCGGCGCGCATGACGCACACACGACCTCGCCGCACGCTCTGCAGTGGTGCTTGCGCCTCCGGAGCGCGAACGGCTTGACGCACACCGCGCAGTTGCGGCGCAGCTCGTCTGCGACCCACGCACTACGAGGGACAAACTGCACGCGCGCGAGTCGGCGTCGCTCCAGCAGGAGTTCCACTCGCGAGACGCTCGCCACGCGGCGAAGCAGTTGTCTCTCCACGATGGACTGCCGACGACCAGACGGAGAAGCTGACGAGGCAAGGCGCAGCTGCAGAATGCTCGACACCTGCACGATGCCGGGGCGGCTTGTGGGCAGTACGAGCGTCCCTGCGCGCCGGAGTTCGCCTCGCTCCAGGCCGAAGCCCGCGAGCGACGGCACCTCTCTGGCGCGTTCGATGGACTCCTGGACAACGAACCCGACCTCTTTAGAGAGCGTTTGCTGTGTCGGCTTGCGCTGCAGGCGCTTTGGTGAGTCCTTCCCGAGGTCTGTGGGGTTGTTTTCACCTTCTTCATCGTCTGTGAGGACACCAACGTGCTCGAGGAAGCAGTAGTCGGTGCCCTCGACCACCGACGAGGACGTCGTCGCGACTGGTGGAGAAGTTGATGACGCCGAAGTCGGGGCGGATGCTGACGCTCCACTGGCGCTGGACCGGCGACCGTCGCTCCGGAACGCAGCCCACTTGATCGCCGTTGTGGACGGCTTGTTCTCTCCGCTGCCGACCGAGCTCAAGGTGACGGCGTCGAGGAAGCGCGACTCGTGCAAGAACGCCATGCCGCGGCGGTATTCGTCTGCGTCGCTTGCGCCGATGGCCTCGACCACCTCGCGCACGCTACCGGCCGCGAGCGCGGTGCCGCACACGAGCAAACAAGCCGAGGCTTTGGATGCGTTCCCGTCGCTGTTGTTGCTGCTGTTACCGCTGCTGCTCGAGTCGTCGTCCACGTCGATGCGCAGCATTTTGGCGAGCGCGACGCCTCGACTCGGGGCTGCTATCTGACGCCAGTGCGGGTCACGCAACACCTTGAGCAGTGCCCTGGCGCTCGCATCGGCCCGCGACGCGTAGGCCTCGGCCTCGGCCGGGCCGAGCCGCACGAGCGGGAAGAAGTCGGGCTTGAGTGGGAACTCCATCGTGTCTGCAGTTGCTGTCCGGTGGAATGGACCGATGAACGCGACAGCGACTCCGAGAGAGCAGGAGACCAGTCGGTTTCTCCACACGAGCGCAAGCGGTCGCCAGTTTCGCTCCCTCTCGAACAGACTCCAGCAGCTCACCGGAGACTGAGCGGTGGCAGCGAGCCGGCGAGTTGCGGAATGACTTGCAGCCTCGCGTTGGAGCCCAGCGAGCGCTCCGTCTGCGAGTTGAGGTGCTTCCTGTCGATGGTGTCGCTGCCGCTGGAAGGAAGGACAGCGCAGGCTCGAACCGGCGGAGGCAGCATCGCGTCGGACTCGCGCACCGCTTGCGCTGCGCAACGACGCGACGTGTGGATTTCGCGAAACGGAGGGAAAAAGAACCAGCGAACGAGAGAAGGAAGGGGCTGGGAGCAATGGATGGGAAGGCGGCGCCGCGGGGAGGAAGCACCGGCGAGGAAGAAGCGCATGAAGCGGCGCGGAGTGGGTTTCCGTGGAACAAGTGCTGGCCCCCAGATCAGGTGCGGACTGGTAAAAGCGTCGCAGTTAGAACCGTAGCAAGCTGTAAACTATATGATGAGACGGTACAAACGGGACGCTGCTGACCAAATGAATCTGTCCCATATCTCTTCAATGTGAGACTACTATCAAATAGAAGACAATACGCTCGGGACACGATGCTGATCGGGAGCTGCTCGCTGGGCACTTCAACTTGTGATGCCATCCTCCCGCCGCTTCGTTCGCACCGCCACCCGCACAGCAGCAACCTCAACTCTGCGCCTCGACAGGCTCGTCAAGAGGCCGGAGACGCCAACAGCGCCACGCCAACGAACGCGACAGGCTCTTGAGGGAACCTGAGAGGCATTTTTGACTTCATCGCGACGTCATGAGCGTCAGCATCGTCCATCCGAAGCAACGCATCAAGTTGGTGGGTGAGTGGTCGCTGCTGGTGCGCGAGACTCTGTGGTGCTCACGCAGCCTTGAACGCCCGAGCGTTATTCAGCCCAAAATTCGATCGCGATGGGCGGTGACGAGGCGCTGGGCAGCCGTTGGGACCGCCACACAGGACTCGATGCCTCGCTGCGCTCCCGACCGATCGTCTTGCGGTCTGTTGTTCGCCCCGCAAGCAGTCCCATGGCGTTGGTCCACAGCGCGGTGGATTGCTTCGATAAAGGACTGCCGCCAGGCCGGCTCCTCCAGTCGACGGAGCGCTCGGAGCTGCAACTTGCACGATCGCATGCGTGAAGTCATCCATCGTGGCGGAACGTTCCTTCGAAGGCGAAGACTAGCAGTCATCACACAGAGGTGGTCGTGGCCGCTCAGTGGCGATCCTTCGGGCTCAAGTCGCAAGTGTGAGCGACGGGAGGGAAGCAGGCATCACAGAGCCTCCAGTCGGTCTCTGGGCAGCTTTGTCGCCGAGAGTTCGTGACAGGATCACGACGACGCCTTGAGGGAGCAAACAGCACGACGAACGAGGGACACAAAGCGGCAAACGGCATTCCGAGACGCTAACAAAGCAGGGAGGATCCACGACACTGAGAGACGACGAGGGCCCCGGCGCGGACGAGCGAGCCGAGTTCCTGTTCCGACGCATTCTCCACGGCTCTCGCCTGCCGCTCGCGCTCGACGCTGAAACTGGACAAGGCAGAAGGAGGGGAAGGCCAGAGGAAGAGAACAACCGCTCTCATAAACACTCGACCGGCAATCTACAGCAGCATGCTGCCCTGGGGCGTCGTCATGACGATCGTGCGCGCGTCGCGGGCGTGCGTGGCCGTCTCGAGCGTCGGCGTCTTGTTCTCCATCTCGTCCAGCTGCGCCTTCTTCTTGCGGATCGTGTAGACCGCGGCCACGGCCGCCACCGACGCGGCCGCACCGACGCCCAGCACGATGTACCCGGCGCCGGTACCCTCGCCATTGGAGGACTGCGTGTTCGCCTCCTGGGCCGAGCCGCTGTCGCTGCTGCTCGACGGCGAGCCGCCGATCGAGACGCCGCCGGCCTCGGTGACGTCGTCGCTCGTGGTCGTCGACGGCTCGGTCGCCTCGACATCGTAGTCGGACGCCACCTCGTCGTCGCCCGAGTCAGTCGAGTTGGAGGTCGAGCCGGCCGTGAACGACCCAGCCGAAGCGCTGCCAGTCTCCAAGCTGCCGGTGCTGCCCGAGCCAACGAGACTGTCGAGACTCCAGCTGCCGTCCGCCTCGTCGGCGACGGAACCAGTCGGCACCTCCGTCGTGGGCTCGGGCGTCGCCGTCGTGGGCTCCGGCGTCGCTGTCGTCGGCTCCGGGGTCGGCTCCGGCGTGGCCGTGGTCGGCTCCGGGGTGGCCGTCGTGGGCTCGGGCGTGGCCACCGAGTTGGTGTAGCAGAAGGTGACGGTGAAGTCCGTGTCGATGGCGCACGTGTGCGTCTTGGTGTCGTCCTTGGGGTACTGGTACGCGTCGTCGCAGCCGTCGGCCGGGCAGTTGAGCTCGACGCATCGGTTGCCGTCCGTCGCGTCCGGCGTGATCTGCATGGCCACGTTGAAGCCGACGCCGCCCGTGTAGGCCTTGCAGGCCGCCAGGCTCTCGCAGTAGTCGGGTCCCTGCGTGTCGCTCGTGGGGATGATGCTGATATCGTACCAGGCGTAGCCCCCGTCGCCCGAGAACTCGGCCACTGCCGTGGAGGCAGACAAGCAAAGCGCGTCAGTCGACGGATCGGTTGGGCATGGGTTTGCTGTCCGACTGCTCCAGCTGATCGTTAGAACGTACGAGTGGCCTGCGCGCCCGTGCCGTAGCGGTAGACGTGCGCGCCAGAGTCGGCGGCGATGGTGCGCGTGGTGGAGCTGCCCTCGGCGATCGTCTCGGTCGAGCTCGCGTCGAAGAGCACCATGTCGCCCGAGCACTGGTTCTTGAGCGTCACCTGGAAGGCCTGCGCGTGCTGCATGCACAGGACGGCGGCCGCCGCCGCCACGCCGCGCCACACCATGCTGGTCTCCCTCGAGTCGGTCGCTCGGCTTCGGAGGGTCGAGGAGCAGTCGTGGGCTGCTGTCGGGAGTGGAAATGCCGCCACGGACACCGCCGGTGGCAGGCGGCAACGCGGTGCATCACATCGGCCGGACGACGGCCTCCGCGACATACAAAGCGCAAGTCAACCCGACACTTGGAAGCGGGTGCATTGCTATGATTGGGGAGGCCGGCGGGCAGGCAGGCGCGCGGAAAAGGAGCGGCCAACTAAGAGCGACGCGCATAGACCGGCCACGCTGGCGCTTTGAGTTGCAAATGCGGCTGGTCCGGCGTGACGTTACGAGCGGACAACGCCGGATCACACCTGTGGAAATGGATATAGAGGCGGAGGCGGTGCTTCGTATTTGAGCTTTGCAGTCTCTAAGAAGCCTCTGGTAACGGATATTACTGAGAAAACGGATTTGCGAAGTGCGGTACAGGAGTTTGGAGTTCGGACCGAGAGAGCCAGCGGGCTTCAAAGCCAAGATGTGAATTTTGGCACAGAGTGTGTGGCGCGGGTTCCTCGGAACCAGTTGAACTCCTGATACTTTACATGCAACGAAATGCTTTGGACACCTAACACACCGCGAAACGTCATGCCGAAAATGGCGACGGCAGTGGGAAGGAAGGCAACATATTTGAGCGCAAAGGCATCGCCAGAGCTCTCGTGATTTGGGGACAACGGCCCGGGAATAGCTATCGAATGCACGCGCCGAACGTTCGGGTCCTGCTCGCTATGATTGGCAATTTGATGCCGCGTCGCCAGAGAGGGCGGAACGAGAGCGGAATG
The DNA here is from genome assembly GCA_023338075.1 of Phytopythium litorale. Classification (NCBI taxonomy): domain Eukaryota; phylum Oomycota; class Peronosporomycetes; order Pythiales; family Pythiaceae; genus Phytopythium; species Phytopythium litorale. The sequence goes on from JAADYB010000229.1 coordinate 11,192, forward strand.
CTGGCTGAGAGACTGCACGAGGAAATGGCTTGTCCAAAGCTGGCGCGCCAAAGAAGGGGAAGGGCGATCCGAACGCTCTCTTGCTGGGCCATAATAAATGTAGCCGCCGACGGGAAGGAGCTCGCAATTGGCGATCACTACCAATCCCGACAGTTGCCAGCCATCCGACTGCGGGAGTCGGAGCCACACTGGGAAAGCCCGGCCTCGGGGTTGTCGCTCATCGCGCGTCTTCAATCTTGCCGCTCTGAATGTGGACCTGCACTTCAAAGTCGACCCCATGCAGCCGGCATGGCAGGGTCTCTGATAAGGCACTCTCTCTGTCGGACATGGAGCTGTAGAGGCGGCGGCTAACAGCAGGAGACTCCGCGCATTGAACTCCATGCCACTCACTGGAGCTTTGACTCCAAGTTGGAGCGCTGATCAGAGCCCCAGCCTGGTCAGATAGGGCGGGAGTCTGGTTTGTCTGCAGGAACCAGCCGCTTTTAATCCGTCGGTGGCGAAGAGCGCACAGTGTGTGTCACAGACCGTACCACGGAGGTCACAGCACGACGTTGTGAGGTGCGGAGACGATCGTGTCCACTTGCCGCTCTGCAATGTGATCCCAGCTCTCGTTGGTGTACATCACGGATCGGTGCGGTCGGTCTCGTATCTTCTGTTGCATACTCTTCAAATGCTTTCCTGGCCGACTGGCGGGGCTTTCGGTGGGTGTTTGGGTCAAAGTGAACGGCAGTGGTGGAATCAAGCACGGGATGTTCTCGTCGCAGTCGGGGGTCAAAAGGACTATGTGCTTGCAAGATGGTTGTCGACGTTGGATGAGCTCTCCGCAGTCTTTCCTACCCATAACGAGACTGTGCGCAGAGCGAAGAGCGCAATCCGGACGAGCGTGGAGAGTGCCGGCGGTACCCAGAGCGACAGCCACATCGGCGTTCGAGTCGGCGATGGGCACCTAGACCCTCGTCGGATCAATAACAAGTGTCTCGACAAAGTGGACGAAGCTCGCGGAGTTGCACGTTTGAGTTCGAAGCGACAGCAGTCGATCTTGTAGGCGGAGCCCTCCTTGATACATCCGCCAACCGCGGATCCTGGCAACGGGGCAAGCGCAGCGCGTTGACGCTTCCCATCGATGCGTCTCAATCACGACCGTCCGCTCCAGTCAATCGGGTTGCCTGAAAACTCTCTCGCTGGGTAGTCGTCCTGTTTGTAGTGGCATTGCGGTGCTGTTGACCCAAGTGTCTGCGGCAGTTGACCCAAGTGTCTGCGGCAGTTGATAGACTTGAAACAGGTCCATTGTCGGATCAGCGGTGACACTTCAACTCATCAGTCGAATTGAGTTTTTGTGTTGAAATCCACACCATAACAGGAACAAATTCGCCTGATTTACTGTGGACCACAATAAATCTCTTTTCAATTGACTGGCCGCTGTCATTGGGAGCGCCACTTGCATCACGATCCCAGGCGAAGATGGCGATGCTGCTGCGGTCCGTTCGGCGTGCGCCGTGGCGCCGCGAGGCCTGCGCGTCGCTATCCAGCGTCCGCGCCGCGTCCTCCTCTTCATCCTCCCCCTCAACCCACGCCCCTGCGTCTCCTCCCGCCGTAGACAGCGCCGCTTTCCGCGAGTTGGTGGCGGAGCCCTCGACTCCGAACGCGGTTGCGCGCCGCCTGCTCGCGTTCCTGGAGGTCCCCGGCGAGTGGCGCGGGCGGCCGGACGAGCGGCCGGTGCACAAGCGGCTGGACGTCAAGTCGGCGCAGGCGCCGGCTGTCGTCACGCGCCTCACGCCGCTCGTGCGGTGGGGATACCAGCAGTTGAAGACCGACGCGGAGGAGGCGACAGCGGCCGAGGTGACGCGCGAACAGGTCGAGGCGCTGTTCGACGCACTCCAGCCGTGGACCAACATGGTGCGCGACCAGGTCTGGCGCCAGTACTACCTGCGGCAGTTCTTCCTGTCCAACGCGCCGCTGAGCGCGTACCTGGCCGTGTTCGAGCGCCACCTCGCCGCCATCCCGCCGCCGCGCGCGTCGGTCAACGCGGACGGCTCGGTGAAGACCGTGGCGCGCAAGAACCCGCTGCCGACGGCGCTGATCGTCAAGGAGTACATCTGGCGCGGGCGCTTCCCCGAGGCGCTGGCCGCGTACGCGGAGCTGCCACTGCGCGCCGCCGACCGGCTGCAGATCGTCGCGCTGCTCAACGAGCTCGAGCAGTACGAGACGTTGCTGGAGCTCTACCGAGTGCACCACGGCGTGCGCCCGCGGCTGCCGCCGCTCGACAAGCACGCGCAGCTGCACGCGCTCGTCAAGCTCGGCCGCCGCGACGAGATGGAGCGGCGCCTCCAGCGGCTCCCGGCGCGCGAGCAGAGCCGCGCAGACATGCAGGCGCTGCTCAAGTAGGAGCCACTGGGCGTCTCACTCCTCGCACTTTAGACGTGCTGCATACATGTTTTCGATCGGAATAGACGTCGAGACGGCCGACACGGAACTATCAAAGAGAGATGGAGACCGACAGATCATGCCTCGTCGTTGCACGAAGGGAGGTGCGTCTCCAGGAGGAGCGGCATGTTTTCACGCTGGGTGTCGGTGACGGGCGTATACTCGCTGCTCTTGCCGCACGAGAGCAGCTCGCCGATCCACTTGGGCGGCTGACGCGCGTCCATGAAGCTGCCAGCGATGGCTGCGTCCGCCAGCGTCACCATGCGCAGGTTCGGGTGCGTCAGAAGCGAGAACGGAGACGACCAGGAGGAGACCGAGGTGTTGGTCAGCGTCAGGGCCACAAGTGACGGCATTTCCCTGAGCAGAGTCGTCATCTCCAGCTGCGAACAGTCTCGGACCGACAGGAACTGGAGCCGGGACGATGCGAGGGACAGCGATACCAAGTCGGCCAGCGTGGTGGTGGTGTCAGCTGAGCAGGCGACGTCGAGCAGCGCGCATGACGAACGCGCGCCAAACCACGGATGCAGCTGTAGTGTACACGAGTCTGGGAGCGAGTCTGCTCCAATCGATGATGAATGGCCCGCGATCGCGATGATTCCGAGTGTCAGCGCTAGTGCAGACGATAACCGCAGTGGCGAAGAGACCTTCTGCACTGCCTTCCAGCTAGCCAGCCACTTGGATCCGCAGAAAGCACTTCGAACACTCACAACATCGGGGATGGCGTTCGACAGCGATGTCTTGCGTTGCATGGACGCGTTCGACTGACGTCTCTGCTGCTGGGAGAGCGCTCGCATTCGTTGGCCTCGGGCTGCGTCTTCGGTGAGTGCTGCGTGCACCGACTCCACCGTCACGACGGCGCAAAACCCAGCGAGCACACGAAGCGCGGCGGGTCCAGCAGTCGTCGTGATAAACCACTCGACCGCAAGATTGGCGCGAGCCATCCAGGCTGCGTCCAAGTGTTTGGTGTCGTCAAAGCGGTGGCTCGAGGCGCTGTAGCCGCGTCGGCACTGATCGTGAAACACCGCAAGAGGAACCACCTCGAGGCCGATAATCGTGATCGCGAGGGTCAACGCGAGCCACAGGAGGTGGAAGAAGTGATCGGTCTCTGCACGCATCCAACGGACTTTGAAGCGACGAAGGATGTAGTAGAGCGCTGGTGGCACCCACATGTTGATAACGAAGACCGTCGCGAAGAACTCGTGGGGCGTCGATGGTGACATCGGCAGAGCAGTGCTCATGCCGGCCGCAATGCACAGCTGGAGGATCCAGTTCGTCACGAGAAGCACAAAACTCCCGTGCGTCCAGGGATCGATCGCCATGTCTTCGCCGTCATCGTTGCCATACACCACCAACCCCACGCGTAATCGCAACACACTCCACAGCCAGTCGAGCAACGGCACATTCCCGGACTCGTGATCGTCAGTCCCTCTCACTGCTGTGGTGCCAGGTCGCTCGTGAAGGGCGACAGTCATCGCTGCAGACGACTGGGATGAGATCTTGATCCGTTGGATTGGCGTCGAGGTTGTTGGTCCTTCGGCCAGTGGCACAACGCGGTTTGAGCGTCGCAGCAGCCCGTTTCCGCTCACCAATAGTCTCAAGATGGACACGCCGTGGAAGACGGCGAAGCCGACTTCCCACAACGCGCCTCCCATGACGCGCTCGACTAACGACGCTGCAAGTGAGGACGCAGGCAGCACAACTTGGAATCCAGGCGTGGCTGGCGCTGAAAGCCGCGTCCACAGCCGCGCGGAGTTTGCTGCCACGCACAGCACGTCAGCAGCAACCAGCAATGACTGCAGTCCTGTATGCCATGACGATGGCAATGACGGTGGTGGCTGCTGCTCCGGACTGCGAACCGCTGGTGATGGTGGCGACGGCGACTCCTCCTTGGCTTCACTGATCGAAGAAGGAGCCGAGCTCGTGATCGCGTTGACGGTGGCGCTGGCAGCTTGGACCAGCGCGAGGACACTCTTGCTGGACGACGAGCGAGCGGACTGCGCGAGTGCGCCGACCAGCGAAGCGCGAGTAGTGATGGGCTCCACGGGCGTCGTCAGTGACGATAAGTCCTCGATCTCGGCTTCCTGCCGCCGCTCCTTCCACGACTGGTTCGAGTACCTCGACTCGCTCGGGTGCGCTTTCCGCGGCGGTGTGAGCATCAAGTGGCGTCGAGAGGTGGAGTGGTTGGCGCTCGAGTTGGAACGCACGAGGCGCACGGGGACGACGACTTTGGAGGGCAGCATGCGGTCGAGGCGCGCCGAGTAGGACCGCGAGAGGTCTGCGCCTGCGGGGCCGACCGTGGTATCGACACCCATGGACGACCGGCGAGGCGTCCCCATCGACGGATCTCGCTTGGGCGGCGAGCGCTGGACGCTGCTGCGCCGAGGTGGCATGGCGAAGGCTCAAGAGGATCTCGACTGTCATGAGCTGACAGGAACTGCAGCCTCCAGCAGTCTTCTGTGGCTAATTTAGGACGACAGGAGCATGGTGCTGACTGTGGAGCGAGGGTCTGCGGGAGAAAATAGCTCGCGCCTCACGACTGACGAGTTGCACGCTGACTTTGGGCGTGTGTGTCGCTCACCGACTTCCTCGCCAGCCAACTGAGAGCGTCAGCTCGATGGAGGAAGGCGGATCAGAAGGCTGTGCGGTCAGGAGAGACCTCGATGTGCGAGTTCACGGGCGACTTGCGCTGCTGGCAGGAGACGCAACGCTCGCCTGCCGCTCGTCTGCCGCGCGCTGGAACGTTCCAGGCGGCGCGTGCTCTTTGCTGGCTCCGTGCCAGTTGGATTCTCCGACAAGGAGTTCGAGGCCGTGTCTCCAGACGCTCAAGGTGCTGGCCTCACAGCGGCTTGGGGCGTCCGCGAACATGCATCCTCACTCCCCGCTTCAACAGACTATCCGATGCGCGTGGCTGCAAGTTCAATGACGGCAGGGCCCTCGTCTGAACAATGCTGTCGCCGTCACTTGGACGCGACACAGGTCACTTCCTCATCCCAATGAGCCGATCGCACCGACGCCATCGACTTGCATGGACTATGGCAGACGTGATCTGCAGATTTCCGCCCGACCAGCTGAGTGAGCGATGGCTTCGAGAGAAATCACATTCTCACAGATGCTGATGCGGACAGCGACAAGTATCTTCTATAACAGGTCGTTCAAATACTCTGGAACAAGTCCATATCTAACATATCACACAGAAAATGGGTTGTCAAAGGGTTGAACTCGATCCGGATCCTCGTCAAACCAGCCAAAGTCGCCGGCCAAGGTGGCACCGTGCCACGTTTCCATTTCACCCCATCGGAATCCGGAGACCCATCCATCCTCCCCCTCCACCCAACGCCCAACGCCCAAGGCACCAGCCGCGCCGCGCCGAGCACAAGAGCGCCACCAAGGCCGGCAGGGAGAGATCGGACCCAAGCATTGACTGGACAGAAGCCTGCGAGGCTCTCAGCAGCGGACGCGCGCCATGCTGCATGAGAGAGAGTCGCCGCCTGTCTCCAATAAACAGGCGCGTTGTATGCGGTTTCTTCCGCCGTTTTTCCTTCCGCCAAAAAGATGCGGCGCGCCGCTTCAACGCGATCCGATCCAAGGTCGGCATGCGCCAGGCGGGTTGACGCGACCTTCGCACGACCTTCTGTCAACCTTCGCGCGACTTGTTTCCACAAATGTTGCGCCAAGGTCGCGCCAAGGTCGCGCCAACGGGCGGGCGGTTTCCCGTGGTCGACCGGGCGGCGGCCCCCCAACCTTTTCTCTCGCTTCAGTATCGAAATCGCCGGCGCAAGGGAAGGAAGGGACGGACTCGCAGGCATCGGCCCGGATCGCGCGCGCTCCCGACCGCCCTGCTTAGGGGACGAGACCGCCGGCCATGTCAGGTAACGCGCACGCGTCTCCGCTCTCCGCTGTGGTGCTTGTCGCCTCGTCTAACGCGCTGGACGCCGCGCTGATGACCGATAACAGAGGACGGGCTGGGCGAGCTGTACGCGTGGGACTCGACCATCGAGGACTACTTCGCGCTGCCCGAGGGCGACCCGCAGCGCGACGAGAATGAGGACGAGGCGCTAGAGGCCTACGAGGGCATCATCTACGCCGCGACGCCCAAGGAAGACACGCCCGACGGCGTGCTGAGCCTCGCGGCCATGCTGCTCACCAAGCACTTCGCGCGCTACCCGCACGTGCAGCTGAACGTGATCAACGTGCTGCTGGAGCTGTGCGGCGCCTCGCGCTCGCAGGCCGTGCGCATCCACTCGCTGCGCTCGCTCATGCAGGTTGTTAAGCCGGTCGCGACGGACAAGGACGTGGCCGACATCGACAACACGATCGCATGGGTGCAGCGCATCATCGAGGTCGTCGGCGGGCTCGGCATCACGGAGACCTCGCCCGTCATCTTGCGCCAGATGACCCCGCTCACGGATGCGCTCAAGTCGACCATGCAGGCGCTGCAGAGCCGGAAGCAAGGCGGTGGAGGCAACCAGGAGGAGTCGCCGTCACAGTCGCAGTCGCAGCCGCCGCAGCAGACGGAGACGGCGCCGCAGCGCTCGGTGAGCTCTGCTTCCGAGTCGCCAAAGCTCGGTGCGGTCCGCAAGGAGCGCGAAGAGAAGCTTGGCCGATCGGTCGAGTTCGAGCGCGACTCGAAGAAGTCCAAGCGCTCGAGTGAGGAGCCAGCGTCCCCTGCTTCTGGTATGACCTTTAGTGCCGCGATTGTGAGGGACGAACGTCATTGAACTGATGTTTGCTGGCGTGGCGTACCTGTGCAGGCCGTCGCGAGAACGTGAATACGAGCAACAACAACGAGCCCGACAAAGACCGGAAGCGCAGCGACGAACCGCTCAAGTCGCAGCGTGGCCGGAAAGACATTCTGTCTCGACTGGACCTCGAGCGCAGTGGACAGCCGACGACGACGCCGGCCCCGGCCAAGTGCCCTCCGAACCGTTTTGTCTTCATCGGCAACATCCCGTCCGGATCTTTGCCGAGCGAGGTGTCCGAGTACTTGGAGGACGCAGTTCCTGGTGTCAAGACTCCGCGGGTGTCGCTCCGATCGACGCATTCCGGTACGCACGCGTCGATGTATGCGTTCATGACTTTGCCATCGATCGAGCTGGCGAGGAAGGCGATCGAGTATGTGCGCTCGACGCCCTTCCACGGACGCGCGTTCAGCTGCAGTTTTGCGCGTGGCCACGCAGTCCAGACGGTGACGTTCGTCGAGCGAATCGGGGTGGACCTGGGTCCGGACTCCGATGTGCGCATGTTCGACTTTGACAAGTGCGAGGACATCGTTTGGGATGAGCTCGTGTCTCTGCTGGAGCGCTACGGCGACTTTGAGGTCATCCATCGAGGCAAAGTTCGCTTCAACAGCATGGAGGGCGCCAAGGATGCGATGCGCGTGCACTACCTTGTCCAGGGCCACGAAATCATCCCGTTGTACGACATTGATGAGCAGATCCCTCCCCTCGGGCCGCCACGACTGAGAAACGACAGGAAGGAGGGGTTCACACTCAAGTCCGGGCGTCAAGGTACGCGCTATTCTCCTGTCACCATGGCTTCCCCCGCTTCGAGTTGTCTTCATGAGGGCGTGATCTAAACGAGTTGTTTGTCTGCATGGCAACCAGTTGGCGACATCGATTTCCGATCTAGATCTCCACTTGAGACTCGTGGCAAAGATCGTTTTCGCAACGATGACCGCCGCCATGAGGATGATCGCCGCCGTGACGATGACCGCCGCCGTGATGATGACCGTCGCCGCGATGATGATCGCCGTCGTGATGATGATCGGCGGCGCGGCGATGAAGACCAGCGAGAGGACACCCGCCGGCGTGATGACGTTCGTCGACATGATGATATCGATCATCGCGGAGACCCTGGGCAGCGCGATGTTCTTGGGCGTCGTGACAGCCGCCGTGACGTTCGAGAAGATGGGCCGCGAATTCCCAGCTCTTCGTCAAGGATGCCCGAGGGCAATGGCCGCCGCCAGACTCGATCGCCTTCGCGTTCGCCGTCTCCACGCCCGATGCCGCGCGATTTGACGTACCGACATCGAGATGTTAGCCCGCCGCCGCGTCATGAAGGCAATGGTCGGCGAGGTCGCTCTCCTCCTCGTCCCTTTTCGCCTGGACGAGAGATGGCACCAGCTTTTCGTTCGAACCCTCGTGCTGTGGGCCCTCGTGATGACATCATTCGCCGCGACAGTTTCTCTTCCCGCTCCCGGTCGCCGAGGCGCAATGGGCGACTCACTTCGGGAAGTTCGGACGGGAAGCGTGCGAGCCACGCTTCGCATTCCCACTCTCCTATTGACGCGCGCGAGAAGACGAGTGAGCGCCGTGATCGTCTGTCACCCCCGCGCCAGAAGGATTTCGGAGCACCTCCTGGACGAGTGGACGGGCGTTTCCTGCCTCCTGATGGCCCGCGCCGACGCCAGGACAGCTTCGACCACAAGGATCGCAGAGAGTTCGTGCCCAACCAGCAGTTCAACGACGACCGTGGCCGCCCTCGCGAGCGCGAACAATTCGACCGACCGCGTGGGCCGCCACCTCCGCCCCCGATGCAGCAGCAGCTTGATCGCTCTCGTGGGCCACCCCCGCCGCCGACGCAGCAGCAGCTTGATCGTCCGCGTGGGCCGCCGCCGCCGCCGCAAGACATGCGGGATGGACGCGGCGGACCCGGTTTGCGGTACGGACAGGCTCCTAATGGGCCGCGCGAGAATCGAGGCACCAGGTTCTCCCCGCCTCGCCACGACGTTGGGCCGCCTCGTCAGCCCATGGGCCCACCGGCAGAAGATTTCGATCGAGGTCGTTATGGTCCACGCGACGGCCCTCGTGATGGGCCACCTCCGTTCCGGAACTCCCCGATCCAGGACCGCCCGAACGGCCCTCCGCGCCGAGTTGAGGATCGACGTCGGAGCCGCAGCCGCAGCCACTCGCGCAGTCGCAGCCCGGCCCCATTGCCGAAGTACAACAACAACGGAGGAAGGTCGCGGACCCCGCCGCTGCCGGAGGGACGTCCGATGCGAGGCGACGACCGCCCCGAGTTCCGTCCGCGGCCGTCACGACCTGACGGTCCAGGTCCCCGCCGCGACGAGCCGTTTGATCGCCAGCGTCCGCCGCAGCCGTCACTGTGGAACCGCCGCGAGCCCGAGCCCATTGTCGACGTGGGCCGGTACGGACCAGCAACTGATGGGCGTCCCGGTGCAGTCAACACGCCTCCTCGGCCGTTCGATCGCCGCCCACCCCACGATGGCCCGATGAGAGACCGGGGCATGGACAGCACCCCGCCGCCGCCGCGTCCGATCCCGCCGCCGTTTCGCCAGGGAGACTTTGCTCCACGGGAGCGCCGTCCGTTGCCACCGCCGTCTCCGAAGTTCCAGCCCCCCAAGGGTCGCGACGACAACCGCGGCCAACGGTCGGTGTCTCCGCGTCCGCTTCGGCAACCGGAGCGCCGGGCGTTTGACTCGCCGCCGCGGCCGTCGAGCGGTCCGCGGGACGTGTCGCCTCCTCCTTCGCCGCTTCGCTCGCGCGACTCGAGCAAGCACCGCAATAGCGAGGGGGACCGCCGTGAGGTGCGTGAGAAGCGCCGGCCGTCGGAGAGCGACCGCAGCGAGCGCAAGCGCGACAAGGACCACCACCAGTCGCGGGAGCATCACTCGAGTCGTGAGAAGCGCCGTGAGGACCGCCACCGCGAGAAGAAGCGCAGCCGGCACTCGGAAGGGAAGGATGAACCAGCGGGATCCCCGGCGCCGGCCAAGCGCGCGCGATCCTTGACGCCGTCTCCTGTGCGTCGCAGCCCCGAGAAGCCGAGTCGTTCCGCGAACGCCAGTCGCGAGCGGAAGAGCGCGGAGGACCCGGCGCCGGTCCGGCCGATGGTTGTGAACGACCCGTTTGCCGACATGGACGAGCTGGCGGTCGACTTTGAAGACGATGATTGAAGCGCGAGCACCCTGCGTGGATGGCCGCCTGTTGATTTCTGCGTGTTTTAGCTTCCTCCGCCGCGCGCACGGAGGGGCGCGCAAGTGATTTGGATTTGCTGCTGCCGCGTGGTATGACGAGCGAGCGGTGATTTGATGGCGAGGGCCACTCGGGCGTCGCTGGCGGCGCTTCTTTGCGGAGTGTGCGAGGAGTTGGAAGGTGCTCGTGGCGACGCGGCCGCAGAGAGCAAACCGACGAGGAAGATGCCTGTAATTCCCTTTGTATGACCCATCCACCCTCCACCTTTGCGCTGCTAGAGCGGTCGTCTGCGGCCCGTTCGCGCTCCCCGCCCGGTTTCTTTGTTGTCCGCCAAGTTCCCGAGCGGGATGGATCGACTCGGCGCCAGTGGTCTCCATGTCTGTCGCTGGTGACCCCCCACGTGTCGAACCGGTTGACAGTCGCCGTCTCACCGACTGAAGGACGCCAAGCCCGTGCTCCGGCTCCGGAGGCGGCCGCGTCTGGTTGTCTGTCGTCTCCGGCCGCATCGACGACGGACGCGCTTTGAATCCCCAGTGACTCGCCCCGTTGGTCTGTCGGTCGGTCAATCACACGCCTCCTTCCCCATTGCTTGCCGCCTTGGAGCCGCTCCAAGATCGATCACTTCCTCCGCCATGTTCCCCACTGGTTGTTCCCTTGGCTCGACCCGCCTGCGCTTTCAGGCTGCCTCTTATCCGCTTGGCGTGGCTCGTCGTCTTATCCTCGCGCTCGGCCCTTCATCTTGTTTGCCGGCGCGAACAGGACGACGACCTGCCTGTGAGGCGCTGGCCATTCCCCAACAAGCTGCGCAGACCTCAAGCCGAGAAGCAGAGGAGGAGGAGGAGGCGCCACGACGACGGACGCCATGCGATTAGCCGACCGCATTGCGTTGCTCCTCGTGCTCCTGACGCTGTTGGTGCTTTCGCTGGCGACACCACCGCCGCCATCGCCGCCGCCGCCGCCACCGAGCAAGACGCCCAAGCCCAAGACGATGCTCGACTCGCTACTCGCCTCCTCCGAAGACCTTTTCGGCGCGCTGATCCCCGAGTTCGGCGTCCGCAGTGTGTGCGACGCGGACGTCAAGGTGTGTCCGAGCGGCGCGCGCTCGATCCGCGACCGCAACCACGGCTGCGAGTTCACGCCGTGCGAGCAGTTGACGCTGCCGCCGGGTCTGGCGCCGACGGAGATGCCCAACCCGCGCAAGTTGAGCTCGCCGGGGTGGTACGGCCACTACGAGTTCGTCGTGCCGCGGCTGCGCTTCCGAGACGTCCGACTGGGCCGCGACGTCGTGCGCCGCGTCGACAAGATGCTCACCAGCCGTGCGCGGTCCTGCAACGACCGCACGAGACGGCGCAAGGACGTGTCCCTCGACGGCGAGCCCTTCTTCTACCTGGGCTGCATCAACCTGTACCTCATCGCTCCGTCTCCGCCGCGTCCGTACGAGAGCAAGTGGGCGAGGGGATACGTCGGCGGTAGCTCGAGTACGAGCGACGCGCTGGCGCTCGAGACGCTGCGCAACGCGCTGCTCGGGGACGCGGTGACTCCGACCAAAGACAAGAAGGACTGGATGCTGTCGCGACCACCGACGCCGTTCGTCGTCGAGGCCGACCCGTGGACGCGGTTCGCGTACGCGGCACGAACGTTCGCGACGTGGCCGCCGCCTACCGACCACTTCGAGATGCTCGTGGGGAACGAGCTGGAGCGCCTCATGCGCGCCACGGGCATCATCGACAGCGCGAGGGGGTACGACGCGCCGCTGCTCGCGCTGCACGTGAACCAGTCGCGCGCCAGAGATGCAAGCAGCAGGCTGGAGGTCCAAGGCGCCGAGGCGTTCGACTGGGACGCGTTCGGGGTCACATCGGACGAGATGCGTGCCCGCGTGGTCGACTTGTTCGAGTCGCGGCGCATGGCGCTGCTCAACTACCTTGCGAGTGTCGCGTTCCTGCCGGCGGCGCACAACAAGACGCTCGAGGAGGGCCGCGCTGCGCACGAGATGGTCTTCTCGAGCGTCGCCATGACCGTCTTCGTCACGCGCGTGGAGCCCGGCTTCTGCCAGCTTGGCAGGCTGCTGGACTGCGCGCCGAAGGTCGCGACGACCACGTGGGTCTTCCGCTCCACGTGCCACCCGCATGGCTTCTCCAAGCGCAGCAACAACCGCACAGAGCGGCGGCAGCGAGAGCAGGGGCTCGAGCTGCTGAACAGGACGGCGTCGCCCATTGAACGCGCTGGCCGCGACCGGCAAGTCGCGTACGGGTGCAGCGACGGCGGCTGGGTCTTCCACCGAGCGCCGAGCGACACGACGCCCAGCTAGAGACGAGCGCCGCCGCCTCCATGAGGCCGCGGCGCAGTATTTATCCGACGCGGTGAGTGAGTAGGATGCAAGGCAACTCTCCGCGTTGAACGTATAATAAGTAGCAAGGAACGCGCGTCGAGACGAGCGCGCCAGCGGCGGTGCCGCGCGCTCAGACCTCGAGCTGGTTGGAGGCCGTGGCCGTCGTGACGGTCGCCACGCGCGGCTTGTCGACCGTCTCGACCGTCACGACGGCCGCGGGTTTCCGCTCGTTGAGCGCGTGGTCGTCCTCGTCGTCCACGTCGTCCTCGTCCTCCTCGGGCACGTCGGCGATCGAGAGCTTGGCGCGCGTCGAGGCCGCCGACGTGAGCGAGGCGGACGCGGACGACGGCGGCGTGGAGAAGGCGTCGCTGCCGCTGCTGGACGCGCTGCGGAAGCTGGCGCCGAAGCTGCTGCTGCTGCTGCTGCCGGTGCCGCTGAGCGTCGAGAGCTTGCGCGCCTCCATCGACTGGCGCGTGCGCAGCATCCAGCGGTTGGCGCCGAGCTTGACGCGCAGCAGCACGCTGAGCGACGTGACGCGGGTCACGGCGCGCGCCACGTCGGCGTCGTCCACGTGCACGGGTGCCACGTTGGGCTCGAGGAAGGAGCCCATGTCGAGTCTGCGGCCGCTGGCGTCCGCGTCGGGCGCCGCGTCGGGCAGCCCCGCGAGCACCCAGGCGTGCTGCTTGCACTGCTGGATGCTCCAGCGCGCGTCCGGGTCCTTGGACAGCATGCCGCGCAGCAGCTCGAGCAGCCCGGGCGACATGCCGGCGGCGTCGGCCGCGGCCGCGTCCAGGCGCACGGGCGAGTGCTCGATGAGGTCGAAGAGCGTGACCACGTCCGGGTCATAGAACGGGATGGCCCCGAAGGCCAGCGCGTGGATCGTGACGCCCAACGCCCACACGTCGGCCGCGTACGCGCTGAAGGCCCCGCCGCGCAGCGTCTCGGGCGCCATGAACGCGTACGTGCCGGCCGTGGTCGACACGAGCCCGCGCTTGGCCGCGCCGCCTTCGTCACCGGCCGCGGCGCCGTCCTCGTCCGCGAAGAAGTGCGCGACGCCAAAGTCGGCGATCTTGAACGACCCGTCGCGCGCCACCAGAATGTTCTCGGGCTTGAGGTCGCGGTGGCAGATGTGGTTCGCGTGCAGGTACTCGAGCCCAAGCAGCAGCTGCCGCACGCAGTCGCGCAGCTCGGGCTCCGAGAAGCCGGCCGCCGCGTCCGCCGTGGCGTCCATGTCGACGTCCTCGTCCGCGCCGCCCGCCTGGACACCCGGCGGCAGCCGCACGTACACGCGCTGCGCCGGGCGCCAGTGCATGACCTGCCCGTGCGGCGCGTACTCGAGCAGCAGCACGAGCGTCTCGGCATCGTCGTCCAGCACCTCGAGCAGGTTGAGCAGGTGCCGGTGGTGCAGCTTCTTCATGATGGCGATCTCCACCTGCACCTTGTCCAGCGCCGTCGACACGACCATGCGCCGCCCCACGCGCCGCACCTCGCGCATACGCCGCAGCAGCGACGTGCGGAACACCTTGAGCGCCACCAGGTCGTCCGCGTCCCCGTCCGCGTCCCCGCCGTCCGCACCGCGCTGGTTGCCGCCCGCCGGACGCTTGCGCCGCCCCAGCTGCACCACGGCCGTGGCCCCGCGGCCGAGCTCGCGCACCACCTCGTAGTTGTGGATGGCCGCCAGCGCCGCGCCATCGTCCGCCGGGTCGTCCTCAACCGCGGACGCCGGTGCGGCCGGGGCCGACCGCGGAGGAGCGGATGGACCCCCGACGGCGGCTGTTGAGTGGTCCCGCTCGGACGCTGTGGACGAGGAAGCAGACGACGGGGACGAGAGCGAACCGACCAGGTCCGCCGGCACCGGCAGCGACGGACGCGGGGCCGCCGACCGCGCGGACGCCGACCGCGCGGACGGAGCGGACGCCGGCGGCGCGGACGCGCGGCGGGACGACCCCTTGCGGCCGTGGCCGGAGGACGACGACAGCGACCGGAAAAAGTCGAAGAGCCCCATGTCCACCGGGCCCCTGCACGCGTCCGACATGGCCGCGGGTTAAGTTTCCTGACCGCGCGTGCCGAGTCGCCGGACGAATCTTGCACCCCGCGGACCGGATGAAACTTCCCGAGTGCGGACGACGCGACTTGCGGACGGAGTGCGGACGGAGTGCGGGCGGAGTGCGGGCGGAATGGGTCGATCGAATCGCCTGCGCGCAACAGTCCGCGGAATGGGCGAGGCGAGGACGGTGCGGGTGGGTGGAGAAGTACCGTAGGATCGCGAAAAGGTGCTACTGCTGACTGTTGCTCTGTATAGGGCGAGGTGTGGGAGACTTGCGGTTTGTATGAGTGGAGACGAGGCCATCCCCGCGTGGGGCGGCAAAAGTCAACCCATGGGGAAATGATATTTTCGTGCTGTGCCAGCCAATCGAAAGACGCAGAAATGACTTCTCAGCCCTCAAATACGAATTTAGCACAGTCTGGCAGCAATTTGGTATCTGTTTTGCAGCGCGCTGTGGCGGGCCACTCAGCATGGCATGTCGCGGCGTGACTGGCTGCGACGATTCCCAGTGTTATCACTGGGCAAAGACTGCTTGTCGCGAACATGCGAAGCTGCGCGCTCAATGGCTGATCGTGAGCGCGATACAGGATCAAACCGATCCGGCAAAATCCCTTTTTGGCGACACGAGTTATTATTTCGAAAAGCCGCAAAAATCCACGGCCACGGAATCTGGATTTTCACGGCAACAGCCCCACATTCACGTGGCGCTCTCCTGCATGCCAACGCACCCGGGGACCTGCTCCTCTGCGTCGATATCCGCGCTACTAAACCCACACGTAATGCCCGGCTGACTCGACAAATGCGCACAAATGCGCACGCCAGCTGCAAGCACAACAAGCGAGCGGGATTCGACGCCACCCATGACACCCACACCTTGGGCCAAGGCTCCCATCACAAACCGCTCTGGACACATCCATCCAGAGCACCACCCGGCTGTAGCCATCTCTAGCACGACGCTTCAACCTAGAAATCTTCGTTTGCAGGAAGCGGCGCGCTCCATATACGGGTGGTCCAAAATGAATGAATGAACTGGGGGCGAGACGCTCGTCGCGGTCGCGGTCGCCTCGCCCAATATGCGGCTCGGCTTACTGGTTCTTGCACTCGGGCGGCTGCTCGGTGGAGGCGGCGCCGCCCTCGAGCGCCGGGAACTTCTTCTTGCCGCGGCGCGGCTTGGGGGCGGCGTCGTCGTCGTCGTCGTCCGACTCGTCCGACTCGTCGTCCTCGTAGTCCTCGTCCTCCTCCGGGTCGTAGTCCGAGTCGTCCTCCTCCACGGCCTCGCCCGTGAACCACAGCAGCGCCTGCGGGATGATGGTCTCGTGGATCGTGAAGCCGATCTCGAAGTCGCCGCTCAGCTGGCGCATGATCATGTCGCTCTGTGCATTGCAGTGGCAGCAAGAGCAGCGTTAGCATCATCATACAGACAACCACCAGAGCAAGAGGGACGACAGGCGGCACGCACGTCCTCGTCGTCCTCCTCGGACGGCATGTCGACGGGCGTGAAGAACTGGAAGAAGCTGTCGCAGGGTTCGGTACGGCTGACGACGCGCGTCTCGCCGCGGCCGCCCTTGGCGCGCTGCTTGACCTTCTTGGTCACCTCGCACAGGTTCTTGCCCTCCTTCCACTCGATGACCGTGCCCTTGACGTCGCGCAGCACGGCCTCGCCGGCTTCGGACGCGTCGCCAATGTCGTACTCCTTGGTCAGCACCTTGTTGGCGAAGAACGGGTTCTCAGCGAACTCGAACTCGAGCTTGAACCCGTTGTCCTCCTCGTGGCTCGTCGAGCGCACGTCCGCCAGGAACTCGAAGGCCGGCAGGTCGCGCTCGTGGATCAGGTCCGCCAGCATCGAGTGGTTCGTCAGCGCACGCAGCCAGAAGCCCGGCACGCCCTTAACATCCTCGTCGTCCGCCTCGAACGTCGCAGTCGACACCTCCTCGGCCTCCTTGGCGCCCGTCACGATCTCCGCGCGCTTCGAGTAGAAAGGCTGGTACAGCTTCTCGTACTTGAGCTCCAGCGCCTTGCGCTCCTTCTCGAACTGCTCCTCCACCTCGGCCTGCGCCTCCTGCAGCTTGCGGAGCGCGCCGAGACGCAGCTGCACGCGCTTGGGCAGGTTGGCCAGCTCGTCCTCTTCTTCCTCCTCCTCCTCGGCGTTCTCCGCGACGCTCAGCGCCGCCACGCCGGCCGTCGCGCCGTCCACGGGCTGGAAGCCGCGCCCGTCGTGCTGGTCCACCTCCACGACCGTCGCGGGGTCCACGGGCGTGTCCGACATGCTGCTGAACAGGTTACAGGCGTCGCGGGAGGCTTCCGGCACGTCGAGAGAGTCTGGGAATGCCCCGGAACGTCACTGGCCGCCGCGCTTCCCCCTCCAAGGTGTTGGGGATGAGCGATGAGTGTTCTTCGCGGTGTTTGGTGGTTGGTGATGGAGGTGGGGTTTCGACGAATCAGAGCGAGGTAAATGGACAGAAAGGCGTGATAATTGGTGGAAAACAGGAGGGAATCACGCATTTGTTTCCGCGATTTTTAACGTGTTATTTACCATCACTCTTGATGTAGCGCGCTCCACACCTGCATGTGGGATATATAATAACACTGTGGACCGCCACCTCTTCCAGCAGCGCATCAGTGCACCCGTCACACTGAAGCGCATGGCATTGCGAAAGCAGACGCGTCGACGAGCGGAAGAGCAGGCGGAGCGGAAGAGCAAGCGGAGTGGATGAGCGCGGCGGACGGTATCTCGGTCTCGGCCCCGGCCTCCTCGGCCTCCTCGGCGCTCGCGCCGGCCGGCAAGCGCCGCGTCGCCTACTTCTACGACTGTGAGCGGGCAGCGAGCGAGGCTCGATGCGGGTGATGGATGAGGTGGTTGCGGACGGACTGACGTGCATGCGTCTCGATATGCAGCGGAGTTTGGCAACTACAACTACGGCACGAGCCACCCGATGAAGGTGCGGCGCGCTCGTGGGTTAAGACGGCTCCGATTGTACAACGAACGCCTAACCGGTGGGGTGACTGCAGCCGCACCGTGTCCGCATGGCGCACAACCTCATCACCAACTACGGGCTGACCAAGCACATGGAAGTCTTTGTGCGTTCGTCTCCTCGCTTCATGATCACCGCCCTATAGAGAGTGGTTGCTAGATGACTGATGGGCTGCTTACGCTGCTCTTGCTTCTGTCCGCGTGACGGCAGCGACCGCGGCTGGTGGACTGGACGGAGCTCACGCGGTTCCACTCGGACGACTACATCCACTTCCTGCGGCTCGTCACACCCGACAACATGCACGAGTACATGCGTCAGTTGCAGCGCTTCAACGTGGGCGAGGACTGTCCGGTGTTCGACGGCGTCTTCGAGCTGTGCCAGATCTCGGCCTCGGGCTCCATCGGCGGCGCGGCCAAGCTCAACGCGGGGGCGGCTGACATCGTCATCAACTACGCCGGCGGCCTGCACCACGCCAAGCGGTCCGAGGCCTCGGGCTTCTGCTACGTGAACGACTGCGTGCTGGGCATCCTCGAGCTGCTCAAGGTGCACCAGCGCGTGCTGTACATCGACATTGACATCCACCACGGCGACGGCGTCGAGGAGGCCTTCTACACGACGAACCGCGTCATGACGTGCTCGTTCCACAAGTACGGCGAGTTCTTCCCGGGCACGGGCGACGTGAAAGACGTTGGGTACGGCGAGGGCAAGAACTTCGCAGTCAACTTCCCGCTGCACGACGGCATGGACGACGAGGCGTTCACCATGATCTTCCGCAACGTCATCTCGGAGATCATGACGCGGTTCGCGCCTGGCGCCGTGCTGCTTCAGTGCGGAACGGATTCCATCTCTGGTGACCGCTTGGGGTCGTTCAACCTGTCGGCCAAGGGCCACGCCGATGCAGTCGCGTACGTCAAGAGCTTCAACCTCCCGACGGTCGTGGTCGGTGGCGGCGGCTACACGCTGCGCAATGTGCCTCGCGTGTGGTGCTACGAGGCGTCGGTGTTGGTGGGCGTCGACATCCCCGACGCGATGCCGTACAACGACTACTTCGAGTACTTTGGACCGGAGTACCGCATCCACCTGCCAGTGAGCAACATGGAGAACCTGAACACGCC
>JAADYB010000230.1:0-29984 GCA_023338075.1 Phytopythium litorale
TTCTGGCCGCTCGACGACAGCGACAGCTTTACCTCAACTGGGATGCAGATCAACGGTGTGGCGGAAATGGAGCACCGAGACGCGGAAATGCCCACAAAGACAGAAGCGACTTTCACCAGCGTTGCGTGCGGCTACGGCCTTTGCAAACTGAAGACGTTTGCTGTCACTTCGGATGGGACACTGTGCTGCTTCGGAGCGGCGGGAGTGATGGAGAGGCTGGTATCACTCGAAACGCCAGCAGGCTACGCTGTATCAGTGACAGAGACATACATTGCGGTTGGAGGAGCGAGCTCCGTCGTTCGGCTGTTCGACCCAACGACTCTGGAGTATCGAGCTTCGCTGCCATTTCCCCCAGCACTCGGGACAGCGGATCGCGCAAACGCGATGGACAATGGGACCGAGGTTCCTCTATATCCAGAGCAACCACATCGTTACCCAACGACAATCGCTGTACGCGTATCCGGCTCGCACGTCGTCGCACTCTACAGCGACCGCAGTATCTTCATCTATGATGTGTCGGACCTCCAGTCAGTACGAGTTGAGCGGTCATTCCTATTTCACTGCGGAAGTGTCCGAGATATGAAAGTCGCGGGTCGTCCTCGCGGTGTCAGTGCAAGGGGGAAGCTCTTGTACGAAGTCGACACCGATGGGCGGAAGATTGATGGGGATACAGCAGCCTGTGTGCTTCCGAATGGGAGCTTTGTTACATGCTCCGATGACAACACTGTCCGTATCTGGCACCTGGACTTGCACAAGAAGCCGGCAGCTGCGATCAGCCGCTTTGAACCCAGCGCCGGCAACGCCAGCGTTGTCAGTGAGGCGTGGAAGAACCCATACAGTCAAGAGATGCTGGCCGTGATTTACCACGACAGCGAACACTCTTTTGAAGACGAAGGCGGTGTTATCCTGGGTGGATGCTGTTCTCATCAGGACGCTATCGATATCCATTCGGCTTCAAAGGACCGCGGACCATCAGTAGGCCTGAGAACTGTCACGATCCGACCGGACCAGAAGCACATCGCTGCAGGCGACAGTGAGGGGAATATCCTTGTCGCTCCACTACCGATTGGAAGCCCAGTGATGACGATCGGCGCACACAACGCGGAGGTACACAGCGTGGCATACGCTGCGCTTCCTGCTAGTAGTGGTAGTGGTGCCAAGTTTATGATGGCCTCTGGAGGTCGTGATCGCCTCGTTCAAGTCTACGACTGCTCAAAAGACTATGCAGTTACCAGCACTTTGGAAAACCACTCGGGAGCTGTCACGACGCTGAAGTTTGCTAACGATGGGAGCAAGCTATTAAGTGGTGGCGCGGACAAGACTGTTGTCTTCTCTGACGTGAGTGCGAGCGGAAAAGTATCTCGCATCAACTCTGTGCCGTTCAATGGCGGCAAGATCTTCGATTTTGACATCACATCCGACCGCAAAATGGTGGTGGCGGCGTGCAACAATCGGCTTGACATGCTTGCGCTGAGCTCGTGCAAGCATATCAAGTCCCACCACGTTGGTGAGCAACACCACATCGATGTCAGTCCGGCCAACTTTTGTGTTGCAGTTAGCGGATCCCTTTCCGACAAAACCATTCACGTGATTGATCTGGAGAGCGGAGAGACGTTGGCAAGCGCGACTGGCCACGGCGAGGCAGTCACTAGCGTCCGGTTCACGCCGGATTGCCGACGATTGCTGTCCAGCAGCAACGACGGCTGCATTTTTGTGTGGCGGCTGTCCGAAGACATCCAGAGCGCTATCAAATCAAGGCTCCCGCGCATTATTGATCCTCCGGCAACGCTGCCGTCTCCACCAAAGAGAACGACACAGAATGTGCCATCCGCATCGATGTTGATGCCGCCGCCACCCCCATCACTCCCTGTTTCAAAGGTGTTTTCGGCTGGGCTTACCTCTCCTATTGCTGCAGAGCCAAAACCCGAGGCAGTTGGTGTTTGTGCTCCGGCAGCAAAGGGTTCAAAGAAGAAAACAGCAGGAGAGGTGCCAAATGCAGTCTTCAGCGCAGCTGTTGGCGCTGTCGAGCATGTTGGCAGCAGCGAGCCAAAGCAACCATCAGACGATTGGAGAGGCAAGATTGCCGCGGCGCCAGGGCCAATGTCGAATGTTCCGATGGAAGACTGGATGAAGACTCGGGAAAGCGCGAAGAAGACTGCCCTGGTCGCTGAATCCTTGACTTCAATGGGACAAGAGGTAGGTGCTAGTGCAGTTATCGCCGTTGATCGCTCTCAGACGCCAGATTGGGCGAGGACGGCCATTCCGACACCTCAAGCAGCCAAAAAGAGCAGCTTGCCGACCAGTCAAAAGTCTCCTGCCCCTCAGCCACCGCGTGGGAAGTGGGGAACGCACGCTCCACCTCCAATCCTTCAAAGCTTAGATGGGGAAATCGCAATTGGGAACACAGGCGATGCGGAGTTGCAATCCTCTTTCAGTGAAACTCGCAGCAATGCGCAGGAACTCGCTGACACCGGTATTGCTGGTCAACGAGACAACCGAGAGCTCGAGAATCCTGACGCCATGAGCAATGAGCTCCTCGGTCTGTCAGTCGACGGTCTTGTCACATCGTCATACTCCTCGCTTCGGGTTTCAACATCGTTAGCGTTGGAACGGGAGCAGCTTGAGAAGCGCCAGAAGCAAATTGATACGGCGAAGGCCGTGGCTGCCATGAACACCAAGTTGAGCCAGCTGGGGATCCTCAAAGCTGGATCAAAACCGGAGGAGCGGCGTCCATCGGTCTCACTCTTCCGCGGTAGTGTGGTCGAGCAGGGATCTCCCAGCTCGAGTGTTACCCCCGCTACAGCAGCAGGAGCGAAAAGTGTCCAGGCGGCTGCCTTAGAAGAACCAACACCAGTGTCAGCAGGCTCAGCAGATTTCAGTGTGGATTCGGATTCTGAAGACGATGACCAGTCAGTTGGATACGACAGCAGCAGCAGCAACAGCAGCTCAGGCGGTTCCAGCAGCTCGGAAAGTTCGAGTCACGAGCACAACTCGATCTACGGGAGTGAGACCACTGAGTCTCTGATGTTCCAACAGAGCCAACCAACAGAGCACTCCGAGGAAGACATCAGGGTCCGCCCAGATATCCCACCAGAGATGCTTGAGTCTATTGATCTGCAGCATCCGTTCCGCGACGTATCTCAAGTGGATGCGCTTCCTGCAAGTCTACCAACCGTGGATCAGTCCCTGAGCGTGTTTACGCAAGGCTTTGCAACGGACAAAGCGTCTGAAGCCTCCACGGAAGCAGCCAACACCCAAGTCCAGCAGGATCATATCTCCGTCGATTGTTCGCTCAGCGCGTTCAGCAGTGGATATACTAGCGCGTCGACGGCATCCACTCAGCCTCTTCAAGCGACGAACTTGTCAGTGATGTCTTCACTGAGCGCTTATACCGCAGGATACGAGGCAATTCAAGCGCAACATGCTGAAGCCGCGAGCGCCAATGCGGTCATTCCTGTCGGCTGTTCAGTTAGCGCATTCACGGCAGGGTATGCGGCGAGCTCGCCGCCCAAAGATGCTGTTCGAAGTGAACCAATGCCTCCGATGGAGGTGGCGCAATCCATCAGCGCATTCACCTCCGGCTACACGGCTGCCGAGGGCGTGGCACGTGTCAATGATGCTCGCCAGAGTATCAGTGCACAGATGGTAGGCGCATCATTGAGCTCGTTCACTGCTGGGTACGAGAGCTCTGCTTTGCAGACCCCAGAAGAGAGAGTTGCCGGTGGCTCCAGGTCGGAAACCGCAGTTGCTCCTTTGACGGTCACAAGAGACGAAAGCGAAGAGAGACGCGAGGGTGCAGAGGTGCGGTGTTTTAGCGAACTGGAGCCCTCAGTCGAGATGAAGAACCCATTGCTGTTTCAGCCTTCTTCCGAGAGCGGGAGAGAACGGATGCTCCCCGAGGTGATGCAGTCGCTCAGCAGCTTCACAGCCGGCTACGAGGCCACGATTATTGCTCCGGCGACTGCCTCTGACGGCACCAAAGAGACCACGACCGCATCCACAGGTTGTTGCGAGCGAGATTGGTATTGCCTTGCCAGCTCGACGGGGAACTGACGAATGTGATTGGTTGTCGGCCATCAGCAACCGAGCGCTCGAAGCCTCCAGTGATTGCGCCGTCACCGGCCGTCGCTACCACCATCAGGTAACGATCAATGCAGCAATTCTCGCCGGCGCAGAAGCTGACTCTTTTCATTGCGGCGCGGGTTCGCAGCGCGTTGGACGAGCAGTTGCGTGCCGCGTCGCGCGTGCTCGAGGAGCTGCCGTCCGTGGGGGATTCGCCAGTCAAAGGTGCGTCTCCACCTGCCAAAGGAGCATATCGACCGCAGACTCACGTTGTGGACACTGGCGTGGCTTGGTTTGCGCTGGCGATCCGGTGTGCAGGCGTCGAGCTGGAGCACATTCAGCAGCTCGTGGGGCAGTTGCGCGCCGCCATCCGCCGGCTCGACGCAAGTTGAAGTGGAGGGTACCCTGCGGCTTCTTTCTTTTGATCTTAACAATATTAGCAAGTAGTTACTGTACGCCTTGTTCTGATGGATGCGGGTCGGAGTGGCGGGTCGGGTCAGCATTTCTCTGGGTGGTCGCGGTTTGTATGGTAATTTGTATGTCGCTCGCAGCCGTCGGACAAACCCGCGGACCCGCATCCTTCCGCGACAGAAAGGGGACCACGTCAAAGGCGAAGACGCACGAGCAGAGTGACAAGGTGACGGGGCTGCGGACGACCATGGGGCTCGACGAGACGGACAAGAAGCTCGACATGACGCTGGACGACATCGTGAGCGAGCGCAAGCAGGAGGCGGCCGCGACTGCCGCTGCCGCCGGTGTGCCGGCCGGCAAGATGAAGAACACGTGCGTGGCCTTTCTCCGACTTGGTGTTTGTATGCTGGTGGGAAGGAGCGGCTTGAGAAGAGGGGCGAGGCTGACAGACGCGGCTGCGCGTGCGGGAGCAGGAAGCGCGCGGATCGGATCGCGCAGAGCGGGCCGTACCCGCCGCGGATCGCGCGCTATGGTTGGTAGAGCAGCTCTCCGTCCGCAGTCGGCCGGCGCTCGTCCGCAGCAGTCCCAGTGGGCGACAGGAGCGCGGACGCTGGATGGAGACCGGTCGCTGGTTGCTGCCAAGTCGTCGGGCGGCCGTGCTCGACGCTGCTGCTGCTGCTGCTGCTGCGGTCGAGCTGGCGGAGGACGAGTCGGACGGGGTGTGGGCCGCGGTGGTAACCGGTTGGGAATGCGTGGGGATGTGAGCAGGAGCGGCGGGGGGCAGCTCGGAGGAGGATGTGGACATGGACGAGCAGGCCAGCGTCGGGCGCCGCGTCTACGTGGGCAACCTCTCGTGGAGCGTCAAGTGGCAGGACCTGAAGGACCACATGCAGGCTGCCGGGCCGGTCGAGTACGCCACCGTGCTCGAGTGGGGCGGGCGCTCCAAGGTGCGCCTCTGGTCAAGACTCTCTTTGCTGAGCTCGTTATAGCGGCTGACCGTGACGTTGGTTGAGACAGGGCTGCGGGATCGTAGCCTACGCGACCGAGGGGGCCGCGCAGCAAGCGATCGCGACGCTCAACGACACGGAGCTCGGCGGCCGCAAGATCTTTGTCCGCGAAGACCGCGAGGCGCAGCCAGTCGCGCCGATACGCCCCAAGCGAGGCTTCCGCGTCTACGTCGGCAACCTGTCGTGGAACGTCAAGTGGCAGGAGCTGAAGGACCACATGAAGCAGGCGGGCAACGTCATTCACGCGGATGGTGCGTTTCCCGTCGATCCCATGCTCTCCAGGGTCACTGGAACCTCAGTCTCATGCTCCATTCTGCCGATTGCTTGCGTCCCAAGTCCTGGAGGAGCCGAGCGGACGGTCGAAGGGGTGTGGCCTCGTCGAGTATGCGACGCAGGAGGAAGCGAACTGCGCAATCGCGCAGCTGAGCAACACGGAGCTCGAGGGACGGCTCATTTTCGTGCGAGAAGACCGCGAGCCGGACGGAGGCAGCATCTCGAGAATTGCGAAGCGTCAGCCACCGATGCTGCGAGGTGCCAGTGACGGCCGCCAACTCTACGTGGGCAATGTGAGTCGCTCATCGTGGAGTTTGTTGGCAAGTAGCATCGCTCATGAAGTGCGTCATCGTCGTCGGCAATAGTTGCCCTGGACCACGAATTGGCAGCAGCTGAAGGACCTGTTCCGAACTGTCGGCGAGGTCGAACGAGCCGACATCGCCGAGCTCCCAGACGGACGATCCCGCGGCTTCGGCATCATTCGATACGCGAATCCAGCTCATGCCTGGCAAGCAATCGGTATGGGAGCCACAGTATGCTGATGCAATGCGTGCGGCTTCAGCTGAACGATTTATCACCGTTGCATGCGACAGAACGCCTGAACGGGATCGAGATTGACGGGCGCTTGATCGAAGTGCGTCTCGACAAGAGAGAGTAGCGCGAGTTCCCGAGCCACCAAGGCGGCGGAATCGATGTCCAAGCACTCCAGGAAGCGGGCAAGCGTGTGGTGATGTCGGGTGCTTCGTTCAGGCAGGGCATGCTTCGCACCTCGCGACCTGCCAACATGCAACCCAGATGAACACCGTTGAGCACATCAGGTTGATCGCCACAGCCTGCGTGGCGTTCACGTTGATGATTCGACCACAGACTGCTCGCACCGTCGCAAAAACTTTATGTGCACTCTACTTCCTCATCCTGCAGCATTAGCTCCTCAAGCAACCGCCAGAACCCCCTCCGCACCTACCACGAGTCACCAAACGATGTCAGACCAAGCCATCGCGCAGGCTAAGGCTTTCCACGAAAGCACGAGCGTCGTACCAAGAAGCCCCGCGCCACCTTTTGGATGCGAAGGATCGACGAGTGGACCAGCAGGTAGCTGTCAACAAGATCGACTGGTGAAGACGCGTCTGGACTGGACGCTGGCGTAGGGGCCGGTGAAAGCAAATCCGAGTCTGGCGGCTGGTTGGTCGGCGAGCCGACGCGCGAAGGCGGAACTTCCGCGCTCTCCGATTCGCCGCCGCGTCCCTCCTCACCCGCTTCATCTCCAGGCGGGCACGACTCCGTCGCATAGATGTACAACTGCGTCGGGTCGTCAGGGAACACTCGCCACCCGTCCGCTGGCTCGTCGGACGCGTCGGTGGATCTAGAGCTTGGCGCAGGAGACGGAGGGCGATCTCCTCCACTGTCTGCTTTGCAGTCGTCACCAGTCGATACAAGACAAGAATCGAGGGCGTCGATAACCTTCTCATCGGACGTGTAGGGCTCCCGGTCCAAGTCAAAAGTGTCTGTTGCGACTGACGCAGTTGACGGCTGTGGTGGTCTTGAAGCAGGTTCTTGCCCAGACACGAGTGGTGATGTGCTTTCACTCGCGGCATCGTCTTCTTGCCTAGCGGAGTGAAGAACTCCAAGCAACTGCTTCTGCAGCTCTGCGAAAGCACAAGTGCGAGTCAGCCAGGGAGCAAACCATAACAGCACATTGCCGGCATGAACTGTTGCCACTGCACTTGCGTTCGTGGCTCTGCTGGAGCTCACATCGGTCGTCAACGAGCCACCTGACGCGTTGGAAGATGACCATAAGAGTGGGTTTGTTGGTGGAATCTCCTCTCATCTTCGTCTCCAGGCCATAGCCTTTCATGGCCAACGCACTTGATCAGCTTCTGAGAGAGGATGAAGAGCATGTGCACCTTGTCCTGTACCAGTTCGAAGTCAATTACCGTGAACACTGACTGAGCGCAACGCAAGTCCTACCGAGGAAGCGGAGGAGCGCTGAGGCTGGAGCTCGACAACCTTGATCGCGTACTGCTGCTCGAGAAATGCAGAGTGAGAGAAGCAGCTGACGAAAAAGCACTAGCATAGCTTCAACACGCACCAAGACAACGTCGGCGTGGAGGGACGACAGGTCCACCTGCAGCATGGCACCTAGCGACGGTGCCATGACTCTTGAAGAATGTCCGCAGCTCCTGCTTGCGGGCTTTGATCTCCCTTCCGTTGACGCAAGAGCGCTGATCGCAAAGCGTGCTCGAGTCTATTCTTGTCGGCACAGACCATGGGTCCGACCGTGCTGCATCCAACGTTCATGAGCGAGCTCAGCGTCCAAGCTAGCAGAGGTATTCGTAGATCCTGTCCCAAGGAATTGCATCGAGGCTGACCGAGTCAGCGACGCACTGCACGCGCTCTTGGTTCGCAGAGGAGAATGCCGTCGCTCGATACTCTGAGGGAAGAGTTGTTAGTTGCCCCATACAAACGAGCTCCTCAACCTCTTGTGGCTGACTGACCTGCAATCATGGCGAAGATACCGAGGCGCTGCCAGTCGCTCGCCAGGTCGGAGGGTGTGGCGCCGAACTGGTTGGCGATGAAGAGGTCAGCCCCGGCAGAGAGGAGTGCCTCGACAAGCAGTTCATGGCCGTTTTGGCTTGCGTAGTGCAGTGGCGTCATGCCCTACGACCCAAGCAGCCGTTGCAGTCATAGGTGGCTTGGTCAGCTGGGCAATAACAATCGATATGTACACGCTCACGCACGTCCAAGTCTCGAGCATCCACCGGTGCATGGAGCGACAGAAGCTTCTCCGCGGCTCCGAGCTTTCCCACTTGCACGCGACGTGCAACGGCGTCGTTCCCTGCCAGCAAGATCGGCATAACAAAATCTGCCACGGAGGTAGAGCATTGATCGGGCCGCATCAACTCGCACGCACATCTCGCTGCTTCTTGTCCACGCGAGCGCCGCGGTCCAGGAGCAGCTCGAGCACGTCCATGCACTGGTTCTGGGCGGCGGCGCACAATGCCGTGTTGCCCTCGCTGTCGCACTGGTTGATATCGAACTGCCGTGCGATCCTGTGACGTCCAACAACAGTCAGGAGGTTGAGGCGTTGAGCGAGTGATACCTTGATACCTCCAAGCTCACCACTTGTGCACGACCTCGACCTGGTTGAGGGACGCCGCGTACACGAACGCGTCCGTGGGCTCGTACGCCGCCGCCGCCATGAACAAGTGGCGAGCCATACTCCCGCCTGGCTCGTGTCGTCGGGGAGGGCCGAGTTGCAACGCGAGTGCGATGAGCGGTCGCCCTATTTTCATCGTCAGGGGGTCCATGCCGCTCTCACAAACACGGCCGTGGCCAAACACCTCGAGAGCCTCCATCTCCTCTTCACTGTCGCGACCTGGACGATCGATTGCGATCGCACACACAGTCCGTCACGCGCGTATATTACTGCCGAGTCCGGCTTGTTGGCAACGATGCCTTCAGCCTCACGTCGAGTGGATGTTGATGGCGATCGGCGTGCGCGCGACGCGCTTGTTGCGCGTGCCCTGGGCCTGCGCCGCGCGGTCCGAAAAGGAGCTCGACAAGCGTCCCGGACTCGCGCCGGCCGCTTCGCGCGGCGTGTTGGGCGTCCGCTGGGTAATGTACGCGCAAACACGGCGAGTCAGTCAAGCTCAGTCGCGACTGGCGCCACGGACGCACCGCACCGGGTCCTGCCGCTCGCTCTCGTGCGTCACGAGCTGGTACTCGGGTGGGGGAAGCCGCACGCCGTACTCGCTCGAGATGGGCGGCAGCGGGATGCTGTTGCGCTTCTCCGCGAGCTCCATCATGACCTGCGCGTGTCGTCACCTGCCGTCAGTCGCGGTCCGCTCGAGAAGGCGATGTCTCCTGCCAGGCGGCGGTCTCACGTCTCGGGACGGCGGCTGCGCGTAGTGGTGGTTCAGGCGCGACTCGATCGCGAGCCGGATGTCGTCCTGGTCGATGGCCTGCGCGTCGCGTGCAGGGGGTGAGCGGCGCGTCCTCGAGCCGTGGGGCAGGACACCGGGCAGACAAAGGACCCACCTGCTTCTCGGCGTACATGGCGTACTCCTGCGCGTCGACGAGGATCTCCGTCACGTAGCCTGCGCCACCAGCGGGCAGTGATTCATCCACATGGCCAGTCAGGACCTCGCCCCGCTCCGCTCCTGTCGAGCCAACAGCAGCCAAGCCGAGCCGACGGAGGAACGGACGGACGGATGGACGGACGCACGGTGGACGAACTCCTGCAGCTGGCTGACGACGCGCGGCTCGAACTTGTCGGCACCCATGGACGCCAGCACGCGCTGCATGGCCAGCGCGTCCAGCGGCTGCGCGTCCGCGCCCGCCTGCTCGCCGTCCACGCCGTCGTCCTCGTGGATGTCCTTCAGGTTGCGCATCTTGACCGCCTCGGCCGCCATTTTGCTCGCCTCAGCGATTGTGCGCGAAATGGCGCCGAGAGACAACATTGTGTACGAAGAAATAGCGTTTTCACGATAAATTGTGAGTGGACCACATTTGCATCTGGAACGCATAGTGAGACCGCGCCACAAATCTGTGACGACATAAAAATATGATTGCCAATACGGTATTTCGCTTCTTTACGAACTTCAAGATGACGACAGTGACGACAGGTCAATACTATGACAAAACTGCAATATTTCCTCCTTAAGTACGAATATGTGGAATTCATGTGGCAGTATGTGGCCCACACCGCTGTAAATGGGTCGTTTCTGTCCAAAACCTCACGTTATTTATAAATAGGTATCGAAAATGTCAGAACATTCGAAAGATCTGATATCTCGGAAGTAAACTATACTCTATACTTGCGTTTTCTAAAGAATGTATTTTTCAAAGAAACATTGGAACCTGTAAAACTTGATCAGTCCAAGCTGATACATGGTGTGGCACTGTGTGGCGCTATCCTTCATCCTGCAGGGCAATGCAACCTCTCCGCAGATACAAATCGCTTTGATGTATTTCCATGCCGTGGCGTGCTGCAATGCCAGCCCAGGGCCTAACGACCGGGCTCCTCGGATCGAAACCGATCGATCGATCCTTCCTCCAACCTACTTGTCGGCGATGCCGCCCTTGGTGAGCTTGAGCGGGTCCAGGTGCTTGTCGAGCTCCTCGGCCGACAGGTTCGTGTACTCGAGCGCCACCTCCTTGACGCTCATGCCCTCCTTGTACGCCGTCTTGGCGATCTTGGCCCCCATCTCGTAGCCCACGATCGGGTTCAGGGCGGTGACAAGGATCGGGTTCTTGCCGACGAGCTGCGAGATCCGCTCCTCGTTGACCGTGAAGCCCTTGATGGCCTCGTCCGCGAGCAGGCGGCACGCGACCGACAGCAGCTGCAGCGACTGCAGCACGCTGTTGGCCAGTACGGGGAGCATGACGTTGAGCTGGAACGAGCCCGACTGGCCCGCGATCGTGGCCGTCACGTCATTGCCCATGACTTGCGCGCAGACCATGGCGACCGACTCGGGGATGACCGGGTTGATCTTGCCGGGCATGATACTCGAGCCAGGCTGCAGCGCTGGCAGCACGATCTCGCCGAGGCCCGCGATCGGGCCCGAGTTCATCCAGCGGAGGTCGTTCGAGATCTTCATGAGGCTCACGGCGAGCACCTTGAGCTGGCTGCTGAGCTCCACGATCGCGTCGGGAGCACTCAGCGCCTCGAACAGGTTGTCGTTCTGCGCGAACGGGGCCTTCAGGTTGTCCGTCAGAATATCGCACACCTTGCCGCCGAAGAGAGGGTGGGCGTTGATGCCCGTGCCGACCGCCGTGCCGCCGATCGCCAGCAGACGCACGCGCTCCAGCGCCGACTTGACGCGCGCCACGTTCTTGGAGATCTGCGAGGCCCAGCCGCCGAGCTCCTGGCCGAGTGTGATGGGCATCGCGTCCATCAGGTGCGTGCGGCCCGTGGTGACGATCTTGTCGACGCTCGCAGCCTTGTCGTGGAGCGTCTTGATCAGGTGCTCCATGGCCGGCAGCAGCTTCTCGCTCGCCTCGAGGTACGTGGCGATGCCAATGGCCGCGGGCATCGTGTCGTTGGACGACTGCGACATATTCACGTGGTCGTTCGGGTGCACCTTCTTGCCCAGCGTCCTGGGAGGAAAGAGGAAGGGGGAGAACGGCGTTAGAGGAGGGTATCACAGCTTGCCGGGCGAACGCGCCGTCGACACGTACTTGCTAGCGACGGTCGCGAGCACCTCGTTCATGTTCATGTTGGTGCTGGTGCCGCTGCCCGTCTGGTAGATGGAGATGGGGAACTGCGCGCGGTAGTGCTCAAAGTCGGCGACGACCGCGTCCACCGCCGCGTGGATGGCCGCGGCCATGTCGGCGTCCATGAGCCCGAGCTCCTGGTTCGCGGACGCGCACGCCTTCTTGAGCTGCGCCATGGCCGCGATCAGCGGCTGCGTGAACGGGTGGCCATAGGGGAAGTTCTCCACCGCGCGCTGCGTCTGCGCCGTGTACAGCGCGTCCACGGGCACGTTGACGACGCCCATGGTGTCGTGCTCCTGGCGGAACTTGCCGGGGGTCGTCATGGCTCGAGGCTGGAGGACTGGAGTGGTTGGAGGGCTGGAGGGCTGGAGGGCTGGAAGCTGGAGGCTTCGGGTGCGGCTCGCAAGGGATTTGCGCAAGTGAGACCGCATTGGCCGCGACGATCTTTGGGGTATGACGGGTGGTTGCTTGCTCAGTCGGCTGCTTGGGGTGCGTGCGACTCGTTTCTGCACGCAGGTGCATGTTCAAGCGGTCCACATTCTATTTTAGAACGGCTGGTGAAGCGCTCTACCTGGCAATGTGGAACGTATTCTTTTCAGCGAATCACAGTCTTACATTTCGCAATATTATTATTTATAGCCAACCACGATGGGTTGCATTGTGGCGAGCTGTCGACACTGATGGCGAAGCTGATGGCGACCAAGCCGATGGAG
Source organism: Phytopythium litorale (assembly GCA_023338075.1). NCBI lineage: Eukaryota > Oomycota > Peronosporomycetes > Pythiales > Pythiaceae > Phytopythium > Phytopythium litorale. The sequence continues at coordinate 12,683 of JAADYB010000230.1, forward strand.
GCGACGAAGCGACCGATGGCGGCGGCGGAGGACGCGCCGGCGGGCCGCAAACGGCGCAAGCAGGCCAAGGCGCGGGCGGCGGCGGACGGCGCGTGGGAGCGCTGCATGTTCCGCATCGTGCGCAAGGACCGCTTCTGCAACATCCAGCGGTGCGTACGCCTCGCCTTCCTCTGGCAGCGGGTGGTGTGATGCACGTGGTGCTGACGAAGCGGCCGACAGCGTGGCCGGATCGCAGTTCTGCGGCAACCACCTGCCCGCGGACGACACGGCGGCCAGCAAGAAGGCGCAGAAGTTCAAGGCGGCGACGCGCAGGCGCGTGCCGTGCCCCGTCGACGCGGCGCACACGGTCTACGAGTACGACCTGGCCAAGCACGTGCTCGTGTGCAACCGCGTCAAGGATGCCGCAGCCATGGCGCGCCTGCCGTACTACTCGGACAACATCAACTCGGGGTCACACGGGAGAGCGGAGGGCAGCTCCGCAGCCTCCGTGGAGCGCGCGGCCGACGCTGGAGACGGCGGCGCGGCCCACAGCGTCCCCACAGCTCAGCAGCAGCAGGGACTCGTGGACAAGCTGGTGCGTCGCGTGGCCCACCTCTGAGGGTTAATAGCTGTCGAGACTCACTGCGGGTGCTGATGCAGCTGGCGACCGACTTTGCCGACCTGCGGCAGCGGGTCGAGCAAGCGTTCGACGCGAGCGTGGGCGAGATCCCGCTCGAGAAGCTGCGCCACGCCTGCTGCGACGCGCTGCTGGACGAGAAGCAGCAGGCTGGTGCCTCCAAGAGTGTTCTGCGCCACATCGAGCAGCAGGCGTCCATCCTGGAGCACATGGCGCGAGCGAACCTGCTGACGGACCCGGCCGCCGCCTTCGTGGAGCTCGGCGCTGGCCGAGGGATGCTGTCGCTCGCGCTCGCCCAGCTCTTCCCGACCGGGCTGTTCGTGCTCGTGGACCGCGCGCACACGCGAGGCAAGGCCGACCGCTCCATCGGCAGCGAAGCAGAGGGTGGCGAGGCCAAGAAGACAGTCGTGCGCGCCAAGATCGACATCCGCCACCTGAACTTGGCGGGCATGGACGAGATCTGCGGCAAGCCTGTCGTCTGCATGTCTAAGCACCTGTGCGGCGTCGCCACGGACTTGTCGCTGCGCGCCATCGCGCAGACGCTTCCCGACGCCTCGGCCTCTGGTCCACCAGCCTCAACACTAGAGGTGGCCTCACAGGAGAGCGTTGATCGTGGCTCGGCGGCACGGTCCATCAGTTCGGCGTTCTCGGGCCTCGCGATCGCGCTGTGCTGCCACCACGTGTGCGCGTGGCAGGACTACATCAACCCCGCGTTTTTCCTCGCGCAAGGGTTCAAGCCGCACGAGTTCGAGCTGCTGACCGGCATGACATCGTGGACGACCTGCGGCATGGGCCTCGAGGGCGACGCGGTGGAGTTCACGCTCGGCATCAGGTACGTCGCGCGCGGTTCGTTGCTCGTCCCCATCTCCTGCGTGGCATTGCGCGCACATGGGTGCTCACATGGGTGTCTGTTGTGGCCGCGACCAGCAAATCGGACCGCGCAGCTCTCGGTCGCAAGTGCAAGCGGATCCTCGACGCCGGTCGCGCCGCGTACCTGGCGCAGTTCGGCCTCAAGACGCGCCTGGTGCATTACTGCGAGGAGGCCGATAGCCTCGAGAACTGCCTCCTCCTGGCTTGGCGACAGACGAATTGACGTCGAGAGCGTAGACTCGTGCGATGCAAAGAGCGCGAGGCTGGATTCCAAGGCTGCACCGCTCTCCTAGAAGCTCTACGGGGGCAATATCCACGGCGAGGTGCACGCTGTCGAGGTCACTTCTTCCCCTTTTTTCGTCCATGGTGCGCCGTGACGCTCTCGGGGAGGAAGCCGCCCTGCTCCAGCGCGTCGCGCGCCACCGTGTTGATGTGCTTGAACCGGTCGGGGCCGAGCAGGATGCCTCCGAACCAGCGCGTGACGACGACCGCCACGTTCTCGGCGTGCGTCAGCTCCAGCAACTGCGACAGCTTGCTCCCGGCGCCGTCCTCGCCGTCCTCGTCGTTGTCCTTGACGGTGAAGGCACCCACGATGCGGTACGCGAGCATGTTGTGGATCGCGCGCTCGATCTTGCGGTCGTCCAGCAGGATGGCGAGGAACGAGCGCACGTCCTCCACACTCGTCACCGGGCACGCGTGCGCTTGGAACGTGCTCTTCCGGTCCGTCAGCGGCGCGCCATGGAAGATGAGCGGCGCGAGCCTGACCTCCCGCGAGGGATCACGCACCGCCTGGGCCGTCCGCACGCGCGGACGCAGCGTCTGCGGGTCGGAGTGGAAGGAAATGGCCGGCAGGTCGGCCAAGGCACCGCCCAGCGCGTCGACCGCGTCCTGCTGCCGTTGCTGACCGGCACTGCCGCCTCCGGCGAGCCCATCGATGCTGGACACTGCGCCGATGTCTCCGTCCGCGTACCGCTCGCGCACGCCTTCAATCCACTCGTACAGACAGACTTGGCCGCTCGATCGCTTGCAGATCGCCGCCTGCAACGCCACGTTGAGGTAGACCGCGTGAGTCTACAGACGACCACTTCCGCCCCTCGCACTCGCCGCCTCACCAGGTCGGTGATTATCTCGTCGCGCTGTGCGTTCGAGAGCCCGAGCGACTCGTAGATCTCGGCCACCGGCGCGTCCGTCGTCGGGTACCCGACCGGCAAGTGCACCAGCAGCTGGATGGCGTGTGGGCCCGCGATGTCCACCGTGAGCGACCGCGTGCGCTGGCCCAAGTCCGTCTTGAGCTGGACAGCGCCGTCGTAGATGGACTGGATCCCCCGCGCGCATCTGTGGTTAGAACGGCGTCGCCCCGCTGCCTCGCTCTCATGCTCGATCGTACCTGGAGCACCTCGATCTCTTCGTCCTGGCGGGCGACAAGCCGTCCGAGAGGAGCAGCACATGGCGTTCAGAGCGTGGAGGCAGCAGCACGAAGAGGGAGGACGCCACCAGCGGCGCCGTACCTGGAGCTCCGCGTTCTCGTCCGCCATGCTTGTCATTCGGTCACCATCAGCTGGGCATTCTCAACTCGACGAAACACTACGCCCACCAGTGAGTGAAATCCTGTATCATATCATACATTTTACTATAATATAGGCTAGAAAGACTACATGCTACGATTCGCCTTTCATCACCAATGTAGCCCATTGAAATGATATGCGATTACGATGTAACCGACATCTACCCATCAGAATGATCCGAAAGGGTTTTCAAGAAATCCAGCATAATTATACTGGTAAGTGCACGGCGGCATATCGTACTAGTGTGACTGTTGACTGTCGATTCATACTCCCGCGAGAGCAACGAAGGCGATGGAAAATCATAAAAGTTGACATTTTAGCTCAACTTTTTCTACTATGTTGGTATTTTTCGTAAAAAGGGTGACGCACCTCTTTTAAAACATGCATATCCGACACCCTTTTTGCTGAAGTGTTATAGATATTTTCTTTTCCGAACTGTTGAATGCTGTATGCAGCGCGAGCGAGTTTTGACATTTTCTCTTGAAAGGGCAGTAAAAAGGGGGTTGCCCATGTTTAAAAACACATTTATGATCCCTTTTTAAGAGAAGCTGCATAATTGATTGAAGGTTTTCGAAAAACTTCCAAAGGTATTTTCCCGGCACACATGAACGATCGAGGCGCTGGATGCTCGACGGTCCGCCAACAGAAGGGTCCGTTGGAGGACGCCCGCACACGAATGCCGGATGTGGGCGAGTCGTCGTCTGCGGTGAGGACCATGACGATCGGAGAAGCTGGCATCTCAATCTCTCAGCGCGAAACTTTGAAATCAACCAAAGGCGAGGGCCACTGAATCATCATCATCTTCATCATCACAGCGCACTGCCGACAGCGCGCCCGCCGCATCTCGGGGGAGGCCATCGCGGTCATGTTCCCATGTATAATTCAAGCTCTCATCGGGAGCGAGCGCGTGGACCCGTGCGAGGTCACCGAAACCTTCGACCAGCGTGATTTCGTCGTCGGAGCATTCGTGGACTTCGTGTCCGGGCTCACGGCCGCGCTCAACAGTCTGCAGCAGGGCTTGGCGCGTTCCGAGCAGCGCTACACTGCAGGACTCACTGATCGTGTACGCAAGTCGCGGCCACCGCAGACGAAGGACCCGCCAGAGATCGTCGCCTCCAGCAGCAAACAACATCCCAACGAGACGAAGCGAGGTGTTGGACCGAGTCGCACCAAGATCCGACCTCTGTGCAGTCTCCAACACGCACTGACGACTCTTTGGACGGCATGCTGGTTCTCACCTTGACCTTTGTGAAGAAAAGCCCACGGCCGGCAATTCGCCCGAGATCGTCGACCACGTCGAGACGGTCGCTGCGATCGAGCTGGTGGCAGCGTACGATGCGCGGGGTCTGTTGCGACCGCTCCTCAGAATCGACAAGTGCTTCGAGGTGCAGTTTTACGTACGACACCGTGGTCTGCACGATGGCCGCCTGCATTGAGAGGTTTGATCGCACGTTGAGCCGTAGTAGTTAGTTGCGTCGGGTGCGTCTTCTCGTGTCGGCGAGCATAGTCCTCTCTGCCAGAGCAAAACACGTGCATAGGCGGCCTCTCACTCCAAAATGTCATCGCATCTACGTCCACTGCATCAACACTAGAGCGCTGCTACTGCGGCAGCTACCGTTAGTAGGAGCTCGCTGTGCGTGGAGTGAGCATGTCGACCGAGTGGACGAACACTGACGGAAGCAGCCGCAAGTCAGCAGTCCATCCTTGAACGGTCACCAGCGATCGGCAGGTGGGTTGGCCGGCCCGGTACAAGGTGTCTCGTGGCGCGTGGGCATGGAGCCGGGCTTCAACGAGCGGATTTCTGTCGGCGAGGCGGAGGTTTGCAAGAGCAAGCGCAAGAGAAATTGGCTTATCTATCCACACGTACTCGCAGAGTCGAGCTGGGCTGTCGACCGAAGCAGCTCGATCTGCGTCGTGCTGGTCCACGCCGAGTCGTGGCATGGCTCGTGCACATGGTGACACAGCCTGTGGGCCCAGCACTAGCGCGGCTAGACAAGAAGCCTTGCTCGCCGTGCTCCAGTGGCAGGTACCGCCGCTCCACTTGAAGGCAGCCTCTCGATGCCACCTTCGAAGAAGTCCGCCATGACGCCAATGCTTGCCTGGGGTATGGTTGCCGATTTTGCTGAATTTTTCGCCAATCTCCCTCCCGAATTTATTCAAAAATATTTGAATAACATTGCATTATTTTATTTATATTAAACATACCATTATAATTAAACTTGCGATCTATGATTTCGACAAAACGGGCCGCCATTGCGAATGTTCACAACACAGAAGTACGCTTTTCCCCATGTCGAAGCGCACCAGAGTGGGCTGACAGAGAGAGAGAGAGAGAGAGAGAGAGAGAGAGAGAGAGAGTCAATGCATGCGCGAACGAGAGAATAGTCGTCCGCAAATGAAGTTTCCTTTCGTCGATGGGAAGCTGGAGAGACTGCGGCACATCCCGTCAGCAGCGTTATCACCGCCGAGTCTTTTGTCAAAGCTGCCACCCCGAGAGCCTTCCCGTTGCATCTCAGTCGTCGGTTCCGTGTTTGCGCATGATGTTCTCGGCGGCGACAAGAAAAACACGCCGGGATGCAGAACAATGCGAGGTGACTCGCGTTCCATCACCCGAACTGTTCGTGCCTGTCTGCTGAGCCCGCAATCGTGTCCCGCGAGTAATCGTCTCGCCGCCGACAACAGAGTCCGTTACGGGCTGACTGTCAAGCGCATGGCGACTTGCTTTGTCAGTCGACAAAGTGCCACTCCATGCCTTCACCGCGCGGTCAGCGATCTCCCCAGTGCGTCCTTGTCATGCCTTTGGCTGGCCAATCGCTGCGACCTTCTCGGTCGATTCACGCTGCCATCGGTCCATTTTGATGTTCTGACCATTTATAGTTTATTTTACGGCCTGTTCGAGTGATGATTTATTATTTTAGACGTTTTCAGAGTGCCAATCTCCCGAATTCGCTGTAAAGCCACGAAACGCGTTGACTCAGCTCGGAATGCTGATTGGTCAGTCGCACATCTGGCTGCGGACCAATGGGATCGGCCGGCGCCGCCGACTTTGAGCCCAGTCACATTTGCAGTGGATGGGCGATCGTCGACCAGAGCTACACGGCACCGAAGTTGACATGTGCAAGCCCGGCAATCCGGAATTGCGGAGCCCAATCACCTGTCCAAATCACCTGTGTGTCGGCGTTGTAGGGCTCCAGAACCGGTCTGCAGTGTCTCCGGACGCCGCGTGCAAAGAACGCTCTGTTGACGTCTCCTCCTCAACGGGCGAGTTAAGCCGCCGGGCCGAGAGGAGATGCTCGCCGCTTGCGCGTGCAGCGAGCCCCTTCTGCCTCCATTGGAGGCCCTCAAGGAATCGAGCGACTCCGTTGGCTGGCACGCTCGCTAGACGCGCGCCGCCCCACCGCCGGCCCCGAGCGAGCGAGTCGGCTCCCTGGGAACTCACTTCCGCTTTTGCGCCGACTCGCCAAGATGGTCAAGAAAGCCGAGCCCTCGCCAGTCATCACGCCGCAAGGCAACTTCACGCCGGAGCTCAATGCCAACTACAGCACCAAGCTGTGGGACGACCGACCGAGCAAGTACTCGAAGAACGTGCTCAAGAATGTGTGCCTCTTCCTCATGGTCGCTACGGCGTTCGAGGAGATCACGAGTTTCGCGATCGGCCAGGCCACCAAGAACATGTTTCAGAAGCTCGGCTGGTCCAACAAGGGCTCTACGTCCATGAAGCTCACGTACGACTCGCTCGGCCAGTTCATGTGCATCATGGCCGGCTACGTGTCGGACGAGCGCCTCGGCAAGCTCACGACACTGCTGTCTGCGTCGGTGCTCGACTCGATCGGCCTCACGCTCGTCGTGATCGCGGCCATCCCGTCGCTGCTTACCAACCACCGCATCGTCAGCAAGGTGCTGTTCAACATCGGTCTGTTCTGCGGTGTCGCCTTCTCGCAGATCTGCCTGCGCTCGCTCATCATCTCGTACGGCGGCGACCAGTTCTCGCCCGTGGACCCGCCCGAGCAGAAGAACCTCTTCTTCGGCTCGCAGTACTGGTTTGCCAACATCGGCGCGTTTGTCGGCTACGCCATCTTCCCGTCGTGGACGACCCACGGCGTCGGCGCCGTCCCGGCCGAGTGGGGGTACTTCCTCGTGTACCTGATCGGTCTGGGCATGATCCTCCTCTTCGGAATCACGCTGTGGACGACGCGCAAGCGCTACGTGAACGTGCCGCCGGCCGTGAGCTCCATCAGTCTGGTGATCAAGCTGCTGCTGACCCACGCCAAGACCAACTTCCGCGCGCAAATGATCGTGCTCGGCACGTTGTGCTACATCTTCGCCTTCCTGCTCAACATCGCGGCGTCGTTCCTGTCGGACCACGGCGAGACCGGACACCAGATCTCGTACGCCTGTGGCATCATCATCCTGATCGCCACAATTCTTTGGCTCACGTTCGGCCGCGACTCGGAGTGGCTCGAGAGCGCTCGCGAGAGCAAGGGCGGCAAGTTCGACAACGAGCTCGTCGACGGTGTCAAGCAGGTGATCCGCATCCTTCCCTTCAACGCGTTCAACGTCATCTGGTGGGTGTGCCAGAACCAGCGCGGCAACAACCAGTCGATCATCCAGCAGACGGACGTGCGCCTCGGCAACGACGTCGACTCGTACCAGGTCCCGGGCCCGACGGTGCAGATGTTCAACCCGATCGGCGTGCTCCTCTTCGTGCCGCTCACCGAGAAGGTCATCTACCCGTTGTACCAGAAGTACGCCGGCAAGCCCGCGAGTCGCTACGGCAAGGTGTTCACTGGCTACGTCATTGCGGTGATCGCCATGTTCTGGACTGGCGCGTACGAGACCATCCGCCGCAGCACGACGCCGCTCACGTACGTCGGCGCGGACGGCGAGATCGAGTTCCTCCTGAACGACGACGGTGGCCAGGTCATGAACAACATCCCGTGGTGGACGGCCATCCCGCAGTACCTGCTGGTGGCTCTCGCTGGCGTGTTCATTGTCATCCCATCGTACGACATCAACTACTCGGAGGTGCCGCCCGCCATGCGCGGCACGTCAATTGCGCTCGGCTTCTTCGTCAACTCGATGGGCTCGACGCTGCTGTCGATCCTGGTGCTGCTCTTCGGCAAGTTCATCCCCGCCGACCTGAACGACGGCCACATCGAGTACCTATTCTTCACGATCGGCTCCATCATGATCGTGAACATCGGCCTGTTCACGATCGTGATGAACAAGCTCCAGCTCGGAATGATCCCGCGGCTCGGCAGCAAGAACGCCCAGGAAGAGACCGCCAAGGAGATTGCTGAGAACTAGAAGTCCCTCAAGGTAGCTTGCCACGAGAGCTGTTCTCCCCTGTTGTGTCATGTAGTGCGGCTGTTTGGATTTTATGAACGGAGTGGGCGAAGGCTCCGACAGTAACCGAGCGAAATGGAGAGAGTTCGTTGGTTTGATTGAGTGTTGGGCTTGCTGGTGGCTGATGTTGCAAGGCAATCGGTTTGCCAGGCATGCGAGCGCATTCATACTGTAACTTGTCGATGCACCGGCAGAAAATCCCCGAAGCCGACGTTTGCCGAATTGACGGCGTCGAAGGATAGCCCGCCTCATCCGTACAGTGTACTGTATAATAGTGTACCCCTCGGTCTCGTTCGGCATTCGCGTCTCCATCAACAAAACGGGCGTCCCGGAGATGCGCACGACGGATCGCTGCCCGCTGTGATGTGTCTTCGGCGCGCGGACGTCGTGATGGTCGTCGATGAAGCGCTTGTAGCGAAGCAAATTGGACGTGTGTGATTGGTTGAACTGCAAATTGACGCTCGACCAATCACAACTCGTGGTGTGTCAAACGTAGTTGACACTCACTCCATTTTGACAAATCAATTTGTTGTTTGAGTTGATCTATACAAGAACTGTTCAAATGCATGGCTTCTTCAAATCGACATCTTCGAGCCCAAAACGATTCTTGTGTTGCGTGCGCTCGAGCGTGGACGCGGAACGTTGAATCGCTCAGAGCAGGCGGTGACTCGGACCCTTCCTTGTGCCGGGTAAAATACTGCGCGAAAGCACCAGAAGAAGAGCCCGGGGGGATCGCTTTACGTGACGAGGCAGAGAGGAGGACGCGCGATTGGATATTTGCGGCTCCGCACGATCCGATGGGTGTGTTATCAGCCACCATTGCTACTGATGCACAGATCAAGGACGCACCAACTTGGTAAGTCAAGGTATCTGAACACGAGACAGTCGCCAGAGCACGTGACGCAGGGGATCATCGCCGTCGCCGAGAGAAGCAGTGCGGAGGTTGAGTGGACAGCACCATCCAAGCTTTGAAGCGCGCCATGTGCCATCCACTCATGCGTCTGTGCGCTCCTGAACCAAGCTCACTTTCGAATCGGCAGTCTCCCCAGCAGCAGTCTTCACGATGGCAAAGGGAATCGACCAGTCGCTCGTGCGCACGCCGCTGTCGCTCGAGGGCACCCCATCGACGCTGTACGCCGCCTACAGTACCAAGCTGTGGGACGAGCGGCCGTCGCGCTACGCCAAGAATGTGCTCAAGCATGTGTGCGCGTTCCTGCTGGTCTTGACGACGTGCAACCAGATCGCCAACTTTGCGCTCCAGCAGTCGCTCAAGAACTTTTTCCAGAAGCTCGGGTGGTCCAACAAGGGATCAAACTCCATGAAGCTCACCTACGACTCGCTCAGCCAGTTCGCCTGTATTATTGCCGGCTACATCGCGGACGAGCACCTCGGCAAGTTCAAGACGCTGCTGTTCGACGCATCGCTGGGTTCGGTCGGGCTGTTGCTGCTCGTCGTTGCGTCTGTGCCAACGATCCTCACCAACCGCGCAGTCAGCAAGGTGATTTTCAACATCGGACTATTCGCTGGCGTCGCGCTCTCGCAGATCTGTCTGCGAGCCCTCGTTGTGTCGTACGGCGGCGACCAGTTCTCACCGCTGGACCCGCCCGAGCAGAAGAACGTCTTCTTCGGCTTTCAGTACTGGGCTGCCAACATCGGCGGGCTAATTGGGTACGGTGTGTTCCCCAGCGTCTCGGTACACGGTGTTGGTGCGATCCCGGCCGAGTACGGCTACTTCTTTGTCTACCTGATCGCGTTTGTCGCCATCATCGCGTTCGTCGCCATCCTCTACTCGACGCGCGGTCGCTACGTGAACGTCCCGCCGAGGAAGAGCTCGATCAGCTTGGTCATTTCCATCATGGTGGCTCGCTCCAAGACCAACTTCCGCGCGCGAATGATCGTGCTCGGCACGACGCTGTACATCGCTGCGTTCCTGCTCAACATCGTCGCGTCCTTCCTTTCGGACCATGGTGAAGTGGGGCACAACATCTCGTACGTCTGTGGTGTTTTGATCCTGCTCGCCACGATCCTCTGGGTGTACTTCGGCCGCGACTCGGAGTTCCTCGAGGGTGCCAAGGACACCGCCGGGGGTGCGTTTGACGGAGAGCTTGTGGACGGGGTCAAGAAAGTGATTCGGATCCTCCCGTTCAACGCGTTCAACGTGTTCTTCTGGGTGTGCCAGAACCAGCGCGGCAACAACCAGACCATCATCCAGCAGACGGACGTCCGTGTTGGCGACGCCGTCGACGCATACCAGATCCCTGGGCCGACGGTCCAGATGTTCAACCCGATCGCGATCCTGATTATGGTTCCGCTGACCCAGAAGATCTTCTATCCGCTGTACGAGAAGTACACGGGCAAACGCCCGAGTCAGTACGGAAAGGTGCTGGCGGGCTTTGTTGTCGTCACCGTCGCCATGTTCTGGACCGGGACATACGAGATCATTCGCCGCAGCGCCTCCCCGCTGACCTACACTGGCGCCAACGGCGAGGTCGAGTACATCCTCAACGACGACGGTGGCCAGGTCATGAATGACATCAAGTGGTATACGGCGATCCCACAGTATCTGCTGGTCGCGATCGCAGAGGTACTGAGCGCCATCACAGCGTACGACATCAACTACTCGGAGGTGCCTGCAAGCATGCGCGGGACGTCGATCGCGCTCGGATTCTTCGTCAGCTCCATGGGCTCGACGCTGCTGTCGGTGATCGTGCTTCTCTTCGGCAAGTACATCCCGTCCAACCTGAACGACGGCCACTTCGAGTACATGTACTACACGATCGGCGCCATCATGATCGTCAACATCGCCGTGTTCGCCGTCGTGATGAACCAGATGCAACTCGGCACGTTGCCGCCCGTCAACAAGGCCGCCAAGAGGGAGGCCAGCAGCGACGTCCAAACCACAGACGCCTGAAGGCTTGTCCAGCACAGAGTTCGGTGTTTTTTAGTTTGCATGGAAGGCGTTCTATTCTGTTTTTCGCTAAACTGGGCCGTAAACAATGCAACGTTTTGTTTTCGATATACCACATCACACGTTACAACATATTTTATTTGCAATTGTCCACAAATTGGAGTGCATTTTGCTAAAACAACGATTTGCAAAGAAACGGTGAGGATGTGGCATTCTGCGCTCTGATTGGTCGGTGCCGCCACCAACGGCAGGTTCCGGCGGGCATGTCGTCGACAGTCGAACGTTGAAGTGCCTGCGCCTGCAATTGACATCCACCGCCGCCGCGACCACCACACCGATGATGGCCTTCATGGGCCTCGCATTGCGGACTCCTCCAGAGCCAGGGCGCGACTGCTTGAACGAATCTCCGGGTCCATCTTCGCTGTGGAGCTATCGCCGGCTGTCAGAGTGGCACGCCGTGATTTCACCCAGTCGGCAGCCGAATCGGCTCTTCGTGGCGCTCGAGGCGCTGCGTTCAACGCTTTGCGCGCGGTGATTGGTGCTTTGGCTTCGCGGACCACGCGCCTGCCATGATGGGCATCCGTCGCGCATGGTGCTACGGCGGAAGAAACACGCAAGGAGGAGCAGGTTTGGGTGGAGACGCTGCCTCGGATACGCTGTCCGTCCGAAGCTCGACCGAGTCTGGCAGGGAGGACAAGGGCGGGTCGACCGGATGACAGGCACCAAGTCGACGCGCCTGTGATCCTGGCGCCGGTGTGTGCGCGTAGACATGCGGGTCATCATCGGCGCATCCTCAGCGTGTGTGTGAATGTGCAGTCGGGACGTTCACGTCGACGCGGAGAGCTGTCCTCGCCGAGAGCCAACCAGCCAGCCAACTCTACCATCCCCTCGGCTCATTTCGGAATTCGCTCCATCCCCCGCAGCACCCGCCCGACCTCAAGCCCCCATGGCTCCGCAGCACCAAGACGTCAAGACGCAGGCGACCGCCGCCGACGCGAACGCGACGGTCGTCCCCGTCAAGAACGCGCTGAACCAGGAGGTGACGCACTCGGCGTTCGAGCACCCGGAGCTGCGCCAGGTGTTCCCGGACGCCAAGTACCCGGACATCCCGCTCCTGCCGTTCGATGACCGCGCCGCGTACGCCGACCCGAGCTTCAAGAACCTGCTGGAGAACGCGACGGTGACGCACCTGGCGCCCAAGATCGGCACCGAGATCTCGGGCCTGCAGCTGCACGAGCTGACGAACGCGCAGCGGGACGAGCTGGCGCTGCTGATCGCGCAGCGCGGCGTCGTGTTCTTCCGCGACCAGCAGATCAATATGGACCAGCAGCTCGAGCTCGGCCGCTACTGGGGCCCGCTGCACATCCACCAGAACCTGGGCCACCCCGAGGGGTACCCGGAGGTCGTGGTCGTCGAGAACTCGGTCGAGACGAGCGGCGCGTTCCTCAAGCGCCAGATCTACGACCCGTTCAACGAGTGGCACAGCGACACGTCCAACGAGCAGCAGGTGGGCAGTGTCATCTCTTGGATGGTTCGAGTCTTGGCGCGCTGACTGACGCGCGTGTGTGTGATTGACTGTGGCAGCCGCCGTCGTACACGAGCTTCAAGCTGCTAACGAACCCGCCGGTGGGCGGCGACACGCTGTGGGCGTCCGGCTACGAGGCGTACGAGCGCCTGACGCCGCCGTTCCGCAAGTTCCTGGAGGGTCTGACGGCCATCCACACGGGCAAGGAACAGGCGGCCGCGGCCGCCGCCAAGGGCTTCAACATCCGCCGCACGCCGGTCGAGTCGGAGCACCCGGTGGTCCGCACGCACCCCGTGACCAAGCGCAAGTCGCTGTACGTGAACGCGGCCTTCACCAAGCGCATCCCTCAGCTGTCGGCTGCCGAGTCGGGTACGTTCCTCGTCGTTGGCGGATGGGACTGGTCGTTGAATCCGTCGCTGATTAGTGTGCTCTCCTTGGTGCAGACGCCGTGCTGCGCTTCCTGTACAAGCACGTCTCGCAGGGGCACGAGTTCCAGGTGCGCTTCCGCTGGGAGAAGGACTCGGTGGCCATCTGGGACAACCGCATCACGTTCCACTACGCCACGTTCGACTACCTGCCGGGCAACCGCCACGCCGTGCGCGTGACGCCGCACGGCGAGGTCCCCTTCTTCGAGTCGGACGACAAGGAGGGCGAGCAGCAGTAGGCGGGCAACCGGCCGGCCGACAGTGGGTTCGATAGCCCGGCGTCGGATTTGGGAGACGAGTATGTGGACGGATGTGCGTGATAACTATGACGAAGAAGAGGCTCCTCGGGTCACTGCTCCGATACGTTGTGAGCTCTCCCTATGGTGGCGATCGATGTGTCCAGGACCACCAGCAGCAGGTCTTGCTTATGGCTCAGACATGCCGCAGTCTTGCCGGCGACCGCACTGTGGGTGGCGATCAGCCCTTTGCACCTGGAGCCGGTCAACGAGTCCCCGTCAGTTCAAGAGTTCGTGAAGCTAAGCTGAGTGACAGACGCAGTGCCGGTCATTGGCGGCACCAGTCGGCGGCGGTGGTGCTCAGGCGGCCGGACCAGATATGAGGTCTGCTCGACTCGGGCTGAGCGTTCAAGCAGCACGACTCCCAATTGCTCCACCCTCGCGACGCCCCGATGCAGCACGCGCCAACGATGCGACGGGTCGACGCCGCCGGAAACGCGCAACCCTGGCGGGCCGAAACGCCCGCGCAGCCGGCGGCTGAGTCCGCTGCGCCGAATCCTCCGCTGCTGCTTCCCCTGACGGTCTCCGATGACCGGCGGCTGCGACTGGCCCACTCGTTGACGCTACGGGCAGCCGACAGTGGCGGTTCGAGGTAGTCGGAGCGGCGGCAACCGGATCCGACCGACGTCAGCGCGTCGGTGGCGTTCGTGTCGCTCGCAGGCAGCGCCAACAACTGCTTCAGCTTCGACGGGAGCAGCGCGGCGGTTTCGGCCGCATTCGCACTCGAGATCTCGCCGCTCGGCGAGGTGGCAACGCCCATGCCCAGCGTGTTGACGGCCGCGTGTCCCTGGTAGAAGCAGCACGCATCGGTCAAGAAGCAGTCCATGAAGACGACGGCAGCAGCGGGTCTGCACCCAACCGCCATCGCGGTATCCTCCTCCTCCTCCGCGTCATCAACCGCCGCCAGCAGCACGGAGCGTGGCCGCAGGTTCTGCAAGTGGCTGCAGGAATGCGAGGTGCAGGCGCGCACCGACATCGAGCTGCTGCGACAGCAGATGCTGCGCATCCAGTCGCTCAAGCGCCCCGATCAGCAGCAGGCGCTTTTTAACCTCCACCGGGACCTCTGCCGGTCGGTTGCGAGCTCGGACGAGCCCGGGCTCGCCACCGCCATGCCTCAGCTGCGGTCGGAGACGCAGGTGCACCATCGTGGGCTTCTTGGTCGCGGCGAAGTGCAGCGCCGTGTTGCCCTTGTTGTCCTCGATGTTGATCAGCTCGTCGATCGGCTTGCACTGATCCACGATTAGCTTGACGAGCTGCACGTTGCCGCTTTTGACGGCCAGGTGGAGACCCATCTGTCTGTGGTCCGACTCGCGGCTGATCAGCTCGTCTGTACCCTGCACGCGGAAGTGCTGCACCACGCCGCGCAGGTTGCCCTTGGCGCACAGCTCATGCAGCGTGCCGCTCGGGTGGCTCTTCATCATGGGCTCCGCGCCGCCGTCCATCGTCATCCGCACCGACTCGCGCGGGGTGTCGTCGTGCACGGGCGACGCCGGCAGCGCCTCCATGGGCCGCACAGGCCGCCCGACCGGCGACGGCGCGTGCACCGGCGCCTCCACGTTGTCGACCAGGCCGATGCCCGTGGCCTCCTCCGAGTCCGGCAGGATGGGGATCGCGTCCGGGGTGGTCTGCGTCGAGAAGTGGCCGAGCATGGCGACGCTCGAGCTCGCCATCTTGAGTGTCTGCGGCAGCACGCTCTCGTCGGCCTCGAAGATCTCGAACGCCTGCTTGCTCTTGTCCGCCTCGTCGTCGTCGCGGTTGAAGCTCTCGTCCTTCCACTCGCCAATGCTGGCCTCCTCCTCGTCGCTCGGCCAGGCCGACTCCTCCTCAAAGCCCAAGTCGTTCAAGCCGTTCGTGAGCACGAGCCCGTCGATCTGCGAGATCAGCGGCGACTTGGGCTGCACCGCCGGTTCCGTCACTGGCAGCTCCTGGCGCTGCACCTTGGCCGGCACAGTTGTCTGCACGCTCGCGGGTGCCGCCGGCACGAGCGCCGCGGCCCCCTCCACTGACACCGGCTGCTCGGCCGCATCGTTCTGATGGTCAGCGACCGGCGGCGGCACGCGATGCACCGGATCGCTCTTGGGGACCTTGGCGAACGCACAGTTTACAATGCACAGCAGGTGAAAATCCCTGAGTTTCCGTCGCAATGGATTATACTTATGTGTCCCACACTAAGTACGCATCGATATGTTGCCGTATTTTATGATGCCCGGCAAAATGCAGAAAGTATGCAATTTGGCACCACAACATTGTCAGCGTGTTCTATCGAAAATAGCACATTACTTCCAAATTATTCAGTTCAACCACATTTACAATATAATTATTCCCAACCGTCTCCCTTCCTCGCTTTGCATAGAGTTTCACTGATTGGCATCACAATTTTACCAAATTATCGCTTTTGTGACGCAAATCAAATTGACATTTTATCCCAAGCATCCAGTTGAGCCTCCGCATCGCGTCCCGATTCAAAGGTAAGCCTATTATAGTGGCAACCAGTATGAAACATGAACCTGTTAAAGTTGACGAGCACATCTTGAAAATCCAGTTGAGATCCGATGACGTCTCCACGATACCTCCGGTTTCGAATATGAACCTGTTGAAGTTGACTGACACATCCCAAGAATCCAGCAAATTTTGATGACACCCCACGTGGCCTCTAGTTTCGAAGGTAAATCTGTTGAAGTTGGCGCTCACATTCAAACAATCCAGTTGATATTCAATGACTCCTCCACGTGGCAGCCAGTTTCAAAGATGAGCGTGCTAAAGATGGCTAGTACATCTCGATAATCCAGTTGATATTCGACGACGTCTTCATCATTGCGTTTCCTACAACACGGGCTCTGGTATTAACCATTGTCGGCTGTCGACCCCGGGACACGACGAGGAGCTCATTCTTCAATTGTCTCCAAGTCCCCAAGATGTTTTCCAACTTCAACGACTTTCATCTCACGCGGCAAGCCGCTGCTGAGTGACGCCGCGTCGAGCTCCTGATTCAAGCCGCCAACGTCTTCGACGGGAAGTGGATCTCGTCCGGAATGTTTTCCTCATCGGACCCCTCGACGACGACGCCGAGAGATGGCTCTACGCCGCCTATCTCGACCGCTACTCCTTCCACTGGCAGCAGAACATCGCCCCAGTCACGTGCATTCGTCAGCTCTCCACCTACCCCGACGAGACTGAGAGTGAGGATGACACTCCCGCGCAACCATTCGTCGATCCCGAGGAGACTAAGACCGAGGACGAGAACGAGCCTGAGCTCAACACTGCAACTGTTGCTCCGACTGCCGGTCTGACTGCCGGTCCGACTTCTGATCCGACTCCTACTTCGACTCCTGACCCGACTCCTGTTTCGACTGCTACTTCAAGCAAGCGCGGTCGTCAAGATAACGGCGCTCGATCCGAGCCGATCGCCAAGCGGACGCGCAACGCAACTCGCAGACTGACTCTCAGTGTGGCTCGCATGGGAACTCGCAAACGGCAATCTCTTTTGTAAATCCTTGAAACATCTGCGTCCCACCGAGTCGATTCTTTGCTTCAACCACGCGGTTCGGGTAATTAAATCAGACGATTGGCCACGTCACTATCGTGTTTGGGGATTATGCATTGCTACAGACCTCTTCGTATCGATTCGATGGGTTGATGGAGGCCTAACCTGTGACGGGAGTCACACAGCGCAGTACACATGTCGAAAAAAATAAACCCCACGCTAATGATTAATTATTTGTCACTGTGTTTTGACGAACAGCAAAAAAAA
>JAADYB010000231.1:0-29929 GCA_023338075.1 Phytopythium litorale
TCACATTGGGATGCCGAAGGTGCCGCCACATCGTCACCTCTTCCGCAAATGACGACCGAGACGCGCCTGGAATGAAGAGCTTGACAGCGACTTCTGCGTCCAGCCACTTGGCGCGAAACTGCACGCCAACGCCTTCTCGCTCGATCAGGTTCAGCAGCTCGATCTCGAACGGAGAGATGAACCAACTCGAT
This sequence comes from Phytopythium litorale, assembly GCA_023338075.1. Classification (NCBI taxonomy): domain Eukaryota; phylum Oomycota; class Peronosporomycetes; order Pythiales; family Pythiaceae; genus Phytopythium; species Phytopythium litorale. Next base: position 192 of record JAADYB010000231.1, read on the forward strand.
GCGGACTGCGTCATCGACTCTTGGTATCCTTCGTGATGCGAGCCAATGCTGCGTTGATGGGCGACTCGGATCCGTGACGTCAAGAAGCGCTGAACTTGGTCGTGTCCTCTGCTCGAACAATAAAACAAAGCTGTCCGTCCAGCATCATCTTCCACGTTCACATCTGCGCCTTGTTCGATCAGGATCCGAACGACGTCCATGCTGCCTGTTTCTGATGCATACATGAGTGCTGTCTTTCCACCATTGTCGACTGCAGCCACATCGGCGCCACAATCGACGAGAAACCGGATGGCGTCCGATCTGCCTTCCTCCGACGCAAACATTAGCGCAGTCTTCCCGTCATTGTCGACTACAGCCACGTCAGCCCCTCGCTCGGCGAGAAACCGAGCGAAGTCCACTCTCCCAAACTGTGACGCATACATCAGCGCAGTCTTCCCGTCATTTTCGCGTGCATCCACGTCGGCACCGCGCTCGACGAGAAAGCGAAGAACGTCCATGTTGCCGTTCATCAACGCATTTATCAGTGCTGTCCGCCCAGAGTTGTCGGTTCGGTCCTTGTTGGCGCCTCGTTCGACAAGAAACCGAACGACGGCCATTTCGCCGCACTCCAGCCCATACATCATCGCTGACTTCCCGATCTTGTCGACTGCATCCACATCGGCACCTCGCTCGACGAGAAACCGAACGACGTCCAGTTCCCCCCATATCGACGCATACATCAGCGCTGTCCACTCGGTCTTGCTGACTGCAGCTACGTCAGCGCCTCGATCGACAAGAAACCCAACGGTGTCCATCTTGCCTTTCTCCGCGGCTTGCATCAGCGCAGTCTTCCCGTCGTTGTCGACTGCAACCGCATTGGCACCACTATCGACGAGGAACCGAACGACGTCCAGTTTTCCCCACATGGACGCGTACATCAGTGCTGTCTTCCCGTCATTGTCGACAGCATCCTTGTCCGCGCCTCACTCGACAAGTACCCGAACGACATTCGCCTCGCCATTCTCCGACGCATACATCAGCGCTTTCCTGTCATACCAGTCTTCCGCATCCAGCGAGACGCTACCGTCGAGCGCCAACCCACGCACGCGATCCAAATCTCCAGCCCTCGCCGCGTCAATCAACGCTTGCGTCTTCTCCTCGGTTTCCGCCATCTCGCCCGACTGCCTCACTCCCCTTTGATCAGCACACGCGCGAGATCTCAGCGCTTACTCTCAACTGGGCAGTCCGGCAAGGAAGGCAGCGGGCTCAGACGTTTCCGTAGCGACTGCCGAGCGCCGTCCGTGAGCCTGCGATCTCTGTAATCCAAGCGCTGTGTGCGATACAACCAAGGCGCTCGGCTGCGACAGTGGTTTCCGTCCGGAGGAGCTCGATGCGTCCTCGAACTGACAAGGCCCCAGCTGCCGCTCGCGCCGCCAGTCAATGCCGCCCTCGCCACCAACAGAATTGCAAGACGCGCTGCTCGCGACACCGCCGAAGCCGCTCAACGAAGATGCTTTATCACCTTGAGACTCAAACCACTCGCACACAGCTGGTGTGGACTACATCTCAACGGGCCGACCCGACTCGACCTGACCCGACCCGGGGCTCTATCTGCTTACCCAAGCGGCTTCAACATTCAACTTCAATCAAGACGTGCATGTGACCCTCCCGTCCGCTCGGAGAGAGCTCGCGAGTCCGATTCAGTGGTGCTCCGCCACGCAACACCAGCAGGAAAGCGACGCCGCACCAGTTGCCGACGCGAAGGGGAAGCTGCACATGTATGCCAATGCGTCAATGCACTCAAACTCGCGCCTGTGCAGGATGCGGCCAACCAATTGATAGCAAAGGGAGTGACGGAGACTAATGCACTCGCAACGAGAAGAACAAGAGATCTCGCAGCAGAGCACAGAAGGTGGCCACGGATCAACGCGTTCGAAGAGCCTATTGGAAATGACGAAGCCATGTTCAGCTTGAGATGCGACACACTCGACGCGCGTTATATGTCCGAAGAAACACCCACGCGGCTTTTTTTTTTCTTCTTGACTCTGCGTGCTGCTGCTCGGTCAATTGAGATCGACGCCAACATGGGGCGTCTTCTATCGAGCCCTGAACCACAACTTCTAGGTACATTCGGAAAATCAGCCATTGGGCTCCTGTGGTTGTGGAGGGTTTAATGCCGTGCTGCTGAGCATGCGTCTGCCATTTCAAACCTCGCACCGGCAAGAGGTAAGACGGCCACTCGCTCGAGGTGCGTCTTCCAGTGGGTGTAGTAGTGGTGAAGAACCGCTTATTGGCAGGTAGTCACCACTCGCTCCTCTTGATTTGGCCTGTGGTGGGCAAACGACAGCAACCGGCACAGCGTACATCAAATGCAACCTCATCGTCGAGATCGGTTTGACATGTGCATACGTTTGTTCTCACTTGAAGTTAATCACCGCTAGCGCTGGGATGGCGCGGCTCGGCGCAGCATGCGGTAGATACTTCCGTGCTGTGGCTTGCCGGTGGAGGCTGGCGGGGACTGCGGTGACTGCTGGAACAAAAGTTTGTCGGCATTTGCAATTGGTAGGAGAGAGGGAGCCGGATGGAGACTACCGATCGCAGACGCAGGAGCGTGGCACAACTGGTCGGGGTGGAGTAGGTCGTCCACGAGCATAGGTTCCTGCTCGGGCGGCTTAAACTTGAGCAGCAGCGAGTAGATACCACCGTGCTTGGCCTTGGGCTTCCTATCCGAGACCACGGATCGCGGCGGCGATCGAGCGTACGTGTTGTTGGCGCGAGGCGGTGAAGCAGAGCTACGATGCCGCGGCCGCCGCTGTTTGTTGACCGTCACACTCTTAGCTCGCACTTTGGACTTCGCAGCGGCTGTGGGCGAGCTCGCGGTGGTATCGGCAGCAGCGTCGTCGTCCAGCTCCAGTTGCGGGATCAAACCCCACAGACCAGAACGACCCGCCTCGTAGGCAGGCATCTCTGGAGAGTATGCAGGAGATTCAGGGAGAGCAATCGGTGACATCATGTCGTACTCATCGCCGCTTGCGTGGTATGTCAGGGAAGGAGGAAACACTGGGACGTGCTCGCCAGGGGAGGTCAGGTCTCCCATCCCGTCAGAGCTGTCGATGCTTGCCACTGACCAGCGTCACAGAAAATATGTGCATGAGCAAGAGCCCTCGACTGTTGAAGAGGACGGTGCCGTACCTTTCCGCAATGCTGGTACGTCGATCGGCGAAGGCACTTGCTTTGGCTCGAAAAGTGCGTCTCTTGATAGGAACGCGCGGTCGTCCTCGTTCTCCTGCCAGTGCTCGCTCCGTCCGTGCGGGCTCTGCAGCGCCTACGCCCCGTCACAACCTCAATTAGTCGCAGTCCATTGCGTAGTATCAATGCCACGCCTCGCTTCCCACCAGTAGCTCGAGCGAGAGGTCGCCGCTGGCACCGGCGAAGCGCAAGTCGTCGGCCGTGGGCTGGTTTCCAGCATTGGGCCCTCGTGCCTCAGCCGACGACAGGTGTACGTCCAGCTCCAGGTCCAGCAGTTCCTCCAGCGTCGTGGGCTTGGCGCCTCGCGAGCAGTCGTGCCCGGCGAGTCCGCTGTGCGCCAAGCTGTCCACCTGGTTGTCCCGCTGCGCGCCGTCGTCCTGGTTCTCCTCCGTCGGCGGCGGCAGGCGGCCGCACCACGACCGCCGAGGCTCTGGAGGCCCAAGTGGCCGCACTACCGGCGGCCGGAAGCCATAGGAAGACGCCGAGCGAGCGATCTCCTTGGTCATCGAGCCCGCTGCACGTGGGACTGATGCGAAGTGGCGGCACCCCCGAAACGACGCGAGCTTCACTCTTCAACGGTATCAGACGCTTTGGATCAGATGCAGACTCAGATGATACTTGTTGTCCCATGGTGGCATTTCGCAAGCGGCGGGTGTTCGGCACCATGGGGCTGCTGAGTATCCTCAAGAAGGTCAAGGAGAAGGAGAAGGAGATTCGCGTGCTCATGCTGTGGGTTATCAGTATGTGCGGGTGCGGGTGTGCGCTGTTGGCTGATGGCTGGTGGTCGCTGGTGTGGGCTGCAGGGGGCTGGACAATGCCGGCAAGACGACGATCCTCAAGAAGTTCATGGGCCAGGACATCACCGAGATCTCGCCCACGCTCGGCTTTGACATCCAGACGCTCGATTACAAGGAGTGCGTGGCGTCTGTGTCTCTAGCTGCTTGTTTGTGGCTGGGATCCATGTCCAGAGCGGCTGGAGAGAGCTAACTAACGCTGGCGTGGGTCGCAACAGCTTCAAGCTCAATGTGTGGGACGTCGGCGGCCAGCAGACCATTCGCGCATACTGGCGCAACTACTTTGAGCAGGCGAGTCGATTCTTCGCCATTGTGCTGCCTCCAGGGTCTGAACGATGCTGACTCGCTGTGGTGTGGATACCAGACGGACGGACTAGTGTGGGTAGTGGACAGCGCGGATCGCCGGCGCCTCGAGGACTGCAAGCGCGAACTCAAGGCGCTGCTAACACAGGAGGTATCGTCGTCTTAATTGTGTCGGTGTTGACGCATGATACCCGCAACTTACCGACGACTCATGCTCTTTGTAGAAACTGGCGGGTGCGACGCTGCTCATCTTCGCCAACAAGCAGGACCTGCCTGGCGCGCTGTCAGCCGCCGAGATCGCAGACGCGCTGGAGCTGCGCTCGGAGCAGTTCTCGACCCGCCACTGGAACATCGTGTCCTGCAGCGCCGTCTCGGGCGCCGGGCTCGTCGACGGCATCGACTGGCTCGTGCGCGACATCGCCAGCCGCATCTATCTGCTAGAGTAAGTGGCGGTGCTAGGCTGAAGGGCATGAAGGGGAGAGCGGGAGCGCGTGATCAGGGCCGGGGACGATGCAAGAGCGGAAGGTGGAGGTTGTCGATGTTGATGGCGCTTCAACCGGGTCAAGCACTGCTTTCCATATCTATAAATCAATGCTTTAACCTTTCTAATGATGGATATCAACCCAATATCAGTATGTGATTCATCCAAACCACACTTAAAATAGTTTACCACCATCAATATGAAGGTATCTCTGTTTGTGTCTACTGAAGTAATATCTGAAGCGGAACAGATCCTTCCTGCCCATTGTCATTGTTGCACACTCTTGGGCATCAGGACTCTTGGGCGTCAAGATGAACGACAAGAACGCGGCGCTGGCCGAGGCGCTGGTCGCGCGCACGTACGTGCAGCAAGGGGCGGACTCTGTGCGCGCGCGCGAGGCGCTGCTGACGTCTCTGCTGGCGCAGCGGCGGCTGCCGGACGCGGGCTGGGACGAGCTGAGCGTCGAGCTGCTGCTGCAGACGCTGGCGGCCATGGACAGCAACAACTTCCCGGGCAACGTCGGCGCCGGCGAGCGCGAGGCGCGCGTCTTCTCCCCGCTGGTAGCGCGCAGGCACTTCCGCCTTTGCCACGGCGTCGGCCGCTCGGGCGATGTGGCGGCCGTGCAGCCCAAGGCCGCGGGCTCGTCGCTCGTGGTGCAGCTCGCCAACGCGCTGGGCCGCGACGCGCTGCACCTCGCGGGCCTGCGCGCGGCCGCCGCGGCGCTCGTGTTACCCGTAGCCACGGGCATGTCGCTGGCGCTCGTGCTGCTGGCGCTGCGGGAGCACAAGCCGGCTGCCAAGTACGTCGTGTGGCCGCGCATCGACCAGAAGGCGTGCCTCAAGGCCATCCTCACGGCGGGGCTCACGCCGGTCGTGGTGGAGCTCGAGCGCGCGGCAGGCGGCGAGCTGCGAGCCGACGTCGCTAGCGTCCGACGCGCTGTGGATGAAGTCGGCGGGCCTGATCAAGTGCTGGCCGTCATGACCACCACGAGCTGCTTCGCGCCGCGCGGGTTCGACAGGGTGGAGGAGATCGCGAGCATGTGCCAGGACATGAACGTCGGTACGTGCTGGCGGTGACGCGCTTGAATTGGACAGAAGGGACTGATGGGGGTGGAGCATGCAGCGCACGTGGTCAACAACGCGTACGGCGTGCAGTCGTCCAAGTGCGTGCACGAGCTGGAGCAGGCCATGCGCCGAGGCCGCGTGGACGCCGTGGTGCAGAGCCTCGACAAGAACTTCCTCATGCCCGTGGGCGGTGCGCTCGTGTGCTCGCCGTCCAAGAAGGTGGTGGCGCAGATCGCCACCTTCTACCCTGGCCGCGCCAGCAACGCACCCGCGCTCGACTTCTTCATCACCATGCTGCAGATGGTGCGGTCGGTCTACATGCACCACACACACGCTGATGGGGTCGATACTGAGACCATGGACGATGCGGTGGCAGGGCCGCGACGGGTTCCAGAGGATGTTGCGTGAGCGCAAGCAGCTCGTGCCCTACATGCGCGAGCAGCTGACGCTCGTGGCGCAAGAAGCGGGCGAGCGCCTGCTGGACGTGCCGCACAACGACGTGAGTGCCTCTCGCTTTGAGGAGGGGGTCGCTCATGAGCTGACTGACTGTGCGCTCGCTGGCTGCAGATCTCGTTTGCCATGACGCTCGGCTCCTTCTGCCGCCATATCGACGACCAGCGGGAGCGCGCTCGCCAGCTCACCTTCCTCGGCGCCATGCTTTTCTCCCGCGGCGTCTCGGGTGCTCGGTACGCTCGTCACTGTCTCCCGTTCAATCTGTCAGCTTGCTCACCTCTTGCCGTGGTCGTGGCCAGGGTGGTGTCGTGTCTGGACGCCAAGACCATCGGCGGCCGGCGCTTCGAGGCGTACGGTGCACACTCGAACACGTACCCGGAGCCGTACGTGACGTTCGCGTGCGCCATCGGCATGGAGCGGCGCGAGGTGGACGCGCTCGTCGGCAAGCTGCGCAAGACGGTGGCCGCGTGGCGCGCCAAGATTCCGACGGATTCGTCGACGGACTCTCCGACACCGACAACCACCCCGCAACAGTAGGTCGCACGATCACAAGGGTCCGGACGGCACCGGACTGCTCGATTGCATCTGTCCACGACGCTACTATCCCCCTCCACCAGCTACTACTACTTCCTACCAAGCTCGGGTGCGCGCATGCTGTGTGTGCCCGTACGCCGACCCGTCTAGTGCTTCTTGCTGCCGCTCTTGCTCTTGCGGTTCTTCTTCTTGCCGTTGCTGGCCACCGTCGGCGCCGCCGCTGTCAGCGCAGGCACAGCCACCTCTCCGTCAGTGCCCGTCTTGATCTCCAGCTCCTCCAGCAGCTCGTTCGCGATGGCATCAGCAGCCGCGGCGGCGTCGACCTCGCGACGGCCCTTGGCTCCCTCGACAGCCTTCTCGGTGAACTTAGCCATGTACTTGGCCGACTCGAGCACGCGCGGGTCCTCCTCGCCGAACGCCTCCTTGAACAGCGAGTAGACCTTTTTCTCGTACGCGAGCGCCTCGCGGTAGCCGCCGGCGAGACCGCAGGCCAGCGCCATCTGGTGCAGCGTGTTGGCCGCCTGGTTGCGGTCGAGCTCGCCGCGGCGCAGCGACTCGCGGTGGCACAGCAGCGCGAGCGTGATCTGGCCCACGTCCTGGCACATCATGCCCATCTTGAAGTACAGCGAGCTGATCTCCGGGAAGTGCGGGCCGCTGCAGAACTCGAGCAGGTAGATCGCGCGCCGCATGTGCGCCACCGCCACGTCCGTCTGCGCGTTCGCGTGCAGGAACAGCGCCAGGTTGGCGTGCGCGAACGCCGTGTCGTGGTAGTCGATGCCCTCCAGCTGCGTGTACAGCGCCAGCGCGCGCTGCTGCTGCGCGATGGCGCCGGCCACGTCCCCCGCGTGGTACAGCACCGTCGCGAGCGACGAGCTGCACAGCGCCGCGTCTTCGTGGGCCGCGCCACACACCTGGAACAACAGCGCCGACGCCTCCTGCAGCAGCTCGTACGCCGACGACAGCGCGCCGCTGCTCAGGTGCAGGCGGCCGCGCTCGAGCAGCTGCTTGGCCTGCGGCAGCGGGTGGCTCGGCAGCGAGTTCTTGACGACCGGCACGACGCCCGTGATGTCCGCGAGCGACAGCGGCTGCTCGAGCGCGAAGTCGTAGTTGCGCGACACCACGCGCAGGCCCAGGCGCTGGCACAGGCGGCGCAGCAAGCAGTTGCGCTGCACACGACCGATCGCCGACGTGCTCGCCGCCTCGCCCTCGGGCGTCTGGCTCCACAGCGACAGCTCGTAGTCGAAGCGGCTCTTGATCTCCTTCTCCAGACGCTGCCAGACCGCCGTGGCGCTGAAGGGCGACGCGCCAGCGCCGTTCGAGGGCGACTCCGGGGCCGAGTCGTCCGCCGAGTCCGACTTGCTGCCGCTCGACTTGCTGCCCTTCTTGCTCTTCTTCTTGCTCTGCGCGGACTCGTCGCGCGCGGCGGTCGAGCCCAGGATGCTGTTCAGAACCTGCACGATCGCATCGCCCGGGGCAGCGCGGACCGACTCGTCCGCGTTGAGCACGTCGGCGAGGTAGTGCTTGGTGGCACGCGCGACCATCTCGACCTCCAGCAGCTCCAGCATGTACTTGGAGACGCCTCCGATGGTCTCCAGGCGCTTGCACAGCGACGCCAGGCGGCCGAGGTAGCGCATGTTGATGCCGCACGAGTGCATGAGCTCCGAGAGCGAGTAGCCATCGGCCGGAGCGATCGTGCCGCGACGGACGTCCGCGATGAACGCCGGGATGACGATCTTCTGCAGGTACTCGGCGGCCTCGCGGGCGGCGGCCTCGTCGGCGGCGATCTCTTCGTCATCCGTCGACGCCTTGTACTTCATGAAGACGTTCGGGTTGAGGCGGAGCGGGGGGATCTCCTCCTCCTCCTCTTCCTCCTGCTGCTCCTCCGCTGGCTTCTGCTCGTCATCAGCCTTCTCATCGGCCGGCTTGTCGCCCTCAACCTTCTCTTCGTCCTTCTTCTCGGCCTCTTCCTGCTTCTTCTTCTCCTCGGCAGCAGCCTTGCGCGCCTCGCGGCGTTCGCGACGGACCTGGTTCTGCTTCCACAGCGAGAACAGCTGCACCAGCTCCGGGCGGAGAACCGCGACGTATCCCTCGTCCTCGCGGGCGAAGCGCAGTCCCTCCTGCTCCGACGTCTCCTTCTTCTCCGCTTCCTTGTCGTAGAACGTCGCATCCTTGGGCGTGGTGCGGACGAGGTCCAGCACGTACATGCGTCCGTCCGAGCCCAGGATGCCCTTCGCCTCAACAGGGCCGCAGAGCTTGACGATCTCCGTCCCAGCCTCGCCGCCGGCCGCACCGGCTGCGGCGTCCTCAGCGGAAGCTGCCTCCTCATCCTCGTCCTTGCCCAGCGGCTTGATGCTGCGCTCGGCAATGTGCAGCTTCTCGCCGGCCTCGAGCATCAGCGCGTGCATCTTCGGGTTCGACGCGATGGTCTTGCCGCCGTCCACCGACCCGTATACGAGCTTGGAAGCCGCCTCGCCCTGCAAGATGCCGGGGATCACACTCTGCGCGATCACACGGACGCCCATGTAGTCGACGATGGTCGTCGCAAGCGTGTGCAGGCCGGGCACGTCGGCGTCGTTGAACGCCTTGACGCCGAGCAGGTCGCGGTTCGCGGCCGAGTACGCCGCCTCCTCGCTAGCCGCGTCCTTGGGAGCGCTCTTGCCATCGATCGACATGGAGAAGAAGATGTTGTTGAAGACGTACACGTGCGCACTCGTGTCGTCCATCGGGTTGATGGGCGGGATGTGGCCCTCCACGATGGCGACGGCTCCCTGCGTGGCCGCGTCGACGAACTCGTTCACGATCTTGTACATGACGCGCGAGCGCACGATCTGCTCCTTCAGGCTGGTTGCCGGCAGCTCGCGGCAGCACTGGTACTCCTCGTTCCAGTCGCGCAGCACGCCGCGCTCGTCCATGCCGTAGGAGGCCGTCAGCTCGTCCTCGGCGCGGTTCAGGTCGTACTCGTGCTTGTCGCCGGGCTTGACCGGCGAGTTCCACGGGAGCTTGCCGCCGATGTTGTTGCCAGCCGCGACCATCCACTCGATCGACGACGGGCCCTGCTTGGCCAGCGTCGCGGCCTTGGCCAGCAGCGATTCGTACGAACGCTTGAAGCTCTCGGACGCCTTGCGCAGCACGTCGAGCAGCAGGTGCGAGTTGTGGCCGCCGAACTTGCCCGGCAGCGGATCGAACTTGGTCGCGGTCGAGCGGTTGACGTAGAACCCGTTGACGCTCGCCGTCACGTGGAACGCGCTGCCGTCCGCAGTCGTCACCTCGAGGTACAGCAGGTCGCCGGCGAGCTTGCGCGGCCCGGGCGGCGGGTTGTAGCCCGAGAAGACGATGCTCTTGATGCACGAGGGGAGCTTGCCGTCCTCTGGCTGCTGCTCCTGCTTCTTGGCGTCCTCAGCCGCGTTGTTCTTGCCCTTGCCCTTGCTCTTCTTGCCGCCCTTGGTGGGCGACGACTTAGCCGGCAACTCGGCGACGGGCGCGGCGGCCTCGGCGACGGCGCCAGGGAAGGCATAGAAGTCGGCCAGGTCCACCTTGACGGGCACCTCGACGCCCTCGAGCTTCTGGTGGATCTCGCGCAGGCGCTTGAGCTGCTGCTCCGAGATCTCCTGCAGCTTCTTCTCGTCCGCGGCCTCGCCCTCGGCCTCCTTCTCGGGCTTGTCCTGCGCCTTGTCGCTGTCGGCGGGCGTCTCGGCCTCAGCCTCAGCGGCCTGAGGGATCGGCGGATTGCTCAGCACGTCGCGGAAGCGGCGCACGTGCGCGCGCACCTTGCGCGCATCGTACTTCTCGAGCACCATGCGCAGCGTGACGCCGTCGGCCACCGCCTCGTAGTCGCTCAGCTCGACGAAGTCATTCAGCGCGACCCTGCGACAGAGACAGATATACGCACACGGACGCCGTCAGCTTGTGGTGGCGCGCCGAATGCGAGGGAGGGAGAGAGGCGGCGGCGTACCAGGCGTCCGGGTCGGCGGGGCTGGCGGCCTCCAGGTGGTAGCACGTGTAGCAGGCGAGCGCGGGGTACTCGGCGATGAGCTGGCGCAGCGAGAGCACCGTGTCGCCGGCGCTGACGTGCTCGAGGCGCACGCGGTCGCTCTTGGCGGCGGCCGGCGGCTCGATCCAGAGCGTGAAACCCGCGTCGTCGGCGGCCTCGAGCTCGAGCTCGGGCTGCGCCGGCTGCGGCTGCGGCTCGCTCGCGTCGCTGCTGCCCATGGTCGTCTGGAGGGGGAAGGGAGGAAGAGGCCGGGAGGAGGAGGATGGAGGCGCGCCGGGGCTCTCGGAGACGTCGGGGAGCGATCGACGCGGACGACGGAGCGTGTGGGGCTTGTGCTGCTTTCCGGTTGTGTCTGACCCAACACGGTTGGCTCTGTTTGATGCGCAATTGGTGGGCTATACGCCCGTTACCAGTTACTCGTTAACTGTATAAATGCCGGATATAATAGTACTAAGGCATATATAATACTGTCAGTCGTGCTGGGCCGCTATCATCGACACTCGCATGTTGAGGTGTGCCGCCGCTTGTCCTGACACCCGAGATCCGGGCGAATGCGTTTCCAGAGGTTTTGACGACGACATAAACTTGGACGATCTCAGCAAAGAAGCACCGGAATCATAACTCCACGCTTCGATTCATCCCTTATATTTTGTACAGCTACCATCCAATCCGATGTCGTCCGAACGTCGCGAGAAGGTCGCGAGAAGGTCGCGAGAAGGTCGTTCCGGACCCTCCAATCTTCAAGCAGCTTGCGGCTCTGCTTGCATTCCTCGCCCGCTCCTCGTGGCGGAGTATGCTCCTGGCGCGCGTCCGGCGGTCGCCCTCGCTCTCCTCCTCCTGCTGCGCGTTCGTATCGCGTCTGGGCCTCCGCTCCATGAGCTCCGCGGGCGACGAGCGCGCCAAGGCGGACGCGGCGGCGGCGTCCGGGGCCGGCGCGGCCGTCGGCGAGACCATCTTCGACAAGATCATCCGCAAGGAGATCCCGGCGCGCATCGCGTACGAGGACGACCAGTGCCTGGCCTTCCACGACGTCAACCCGCAGGCGCCAGTGCACGTGCTCGTCATTCCCAAGCGCCGCGACGGACTCACGCAGCTCGCGCACGCCGAGGAGCGGCACGAGCCCATCCTGGGCCACCTGCTGTACGCCGCCAAGTTGGTGGCTAAGCAGGAGAAGCTCGACGACGGCTTCCGTATCGTCATCAACGATGGCAAGGACGGATGCCAGTCCGTCTTCCACTTGCACCTGCACGTCCTGGGCGGGCGTCGCCTCGGGTGGCCCCCTGGCTAGGCAGGCGGACGCTCGGACGCCCCGTGGCGGACATCGAGCCAGCGTGCAGGTCGGCTTCAAGACCAGTTCATGAGTCCCATTGATGGAGAGCAGTCGAATTGAATCAACAGCTTGCTCACACACGCATGGGGTTTTGCGAATGCAAACGTTGGCATGTTGCTCTGAACGAGAGTCTACTTGAAGATGCAACGAGCAGAATGCCAGAGACTCGGCGACAGCTTACGCCTCGCCGTTGATCTCTTTGTGGAACTGGACCAGGAACATCTCCATGAAGGCGTGGCGCTCCTCCGCCAGACGGCGACCGGCGTCGGTCTTCATCATGCCGCGCAGCTTGAGCAGTTTCTGGTCATGCACAAGCAACAATTAGCACCTCTGGAGTCTGCTGATCGACAACACCATACCCAGCACGCACCTCGTAGAAGTGGTTGATAGTCGTCGCGTTGCGGCCCTGCTCCATGTACTGCTCCTTGGTCAGCTCGGTCGCGGGACGCACCTCGGGGTCGTACAGCGGGCGTTTCTTGTGTCCGCCAAACGTGAAGCAGCGCGCGATTCCAATGGCGCCAATCGCGTCCTTCAGGTCGCAGAGAAGCAGTTCGATAAGTCTCCAGATCAAATAGTCAGCGTTGACAGCAAGCAACGAACCAGCCGGTCGGCATCCTGGACACAGCCAAACTCGACCGACGCGTTGCGCTGCAGACACCGCGCCACACATCCAAGAGGATCAGTATCATCGAGAGAGATCAGTCCGCTCCGGTTGCTGGCCAGCTCACCGGCTTGTCGCCGGACAGCTCCTCCTTGAAGCCCATGCTGTCAATGATGTCCATCACGCGGCGGGTTTTGTCCGCTTCCACCTGCTGCGACTCGAGGAACGCCAGCGCGCGCTTGGTCGGAGCGCCAGAATCCGCCTGGTACTTCCAGTCGTCAATGTCGTGCAGGAGCGCCGCGAGCTCAACGACTTCGAGCTCTTCACGCGGCACTTGCTGCATGGGTTGGGAAGGAGGACGGACGCCAGTGTTACCAGAGAGCGCTGGCAAATAATGATTAGCACTCAAGTGCGACGCACCTCCTCCGTGGCGAGCCGCTTGGCGACCGTCCAGACGCGTTCAATGTGGCGCCAGTCGTGCGACGCGTCGTTGCCCGCCAGCGCCTGCTTCACGAACGCCGCCGTGCGGGAAACGAGCGAGGACGCGGCGCTGGACATGCTTGAGCGATGACGTTGGAGACTGTGCAGATGCTTGGAAGTTGGCGAATGACACAGTCGGAGTTGGGTCCGGTGGTGCGGCGACCGACGTCCAGCCAACGCTACTCAATGGCACACAGCAGACGACGACGAGTGAGATCGCGCATCAGCCGATCACGCAGGCTCCGCACCACTCGCTCACTCTGGAAACAGACTGGGAACAGACCAAGTCAATTCACTTTGTTGCCGTTTTCCGCGCCAATGTCGGCGACGAGCTCCGAATTTTGGCGCCAAGCGTCCTGTGTCCAATGTATGCTGTCTTACTTGGTCAATACGCATGTTCGATGACGTTTGTAAAGAGACATAATACTCGGACAGAGGAGGAGCAGTTTTGTGGGGTGGCTTCCTTCAACCAGGCGAAACGTCCGTCGAGGTGGAAATGACGCAGCCCAAGCGACGCAAAGGACGCCAAGCACACAGCTCGCGACGCTCTCGGCATCTCAAAGGCGACCATGAGCAGCACGCGGTCGGCTTCGTCGTCGTCGTCTTCGTCGTCGCGAGGCGACAAGGCGCGCAAGGTGACGGCGCGCGCGGATGAACTGGACACGTACATGGAACGGCTGTACGACGAGGACGTCGAGTCCAAGCTCGAAGGCGCCAGCATGATCCTGCAGCTCGCCGAGTTCGCCGGCAACATCGAAGCGCTGGTCCAGAACGAGGCGCTCATGGTGTGTAGGCTGTGGATGGACGGCCGGTCCTCCTTGTCAGTTTAGCGTTCGAACTCTCACTCGCGGTCCTGCACCTCAGAGCCTGCTGTCGCGGGTGCTCAACGACGACTACAAGAAGAGCTACGACTTCACGCTGTCGATCATGCGCATCTTCTGGTGCTTCTCCAACTTCCTGCAGCTCCACCCGGTGCTGGCCAACTACCGCATCGGCGCCGTGACGCTCAAGATCGTCGAGTTCGAGCTCAAGCGCCACCAGCTTCGGCTCGAGGAGGAGCGCGGACTCGAAGCAGCCGCCGCTGCCGCTCCTGACAGCGAAGCCGCCGCTCAGCTCGACCGCGAGCGCAAGCGCAACAAGAAGCGGCTCAAGAAGCAGGACCAGCTGCTGTCCGTAGCGCTCGTTGTCACTGGCATTGTGGTCATGGGTCATGTCATCTCTGGTCACTAACCGGCTGGGTGTGTGGACGACGACAGGTTTGTCTGCATCAGCGTGCTGCTCAACTTGGCCGAAGACATCCACACGGAGCGCAAGATGGTCAAGCGCAAGATCGTCGTCTTCCTCGCCAAGGTGCGTCTTCGCCATGACAACTTCTAGTCTTTCACCAGAGACTCACATCAGACTGCCATCGGGATCATCGGATGGCCGAGCAGATGCTGGACCGCGTGTCGCCCGAGCTCGTGATCCTGACCATCTCGTTCCTCAAGAAGCTGAGCATCTTTGAGGAGAACAAGGACGCCATGGTGGAGCTCGCGGTCGTGGATAAGCTGCTGCGCTACGTGCGGTGCAACCACGACAAGACGGTGCAGACGACGCTCAAGCTGCTCTTCAACCTGTCGTTCGACCCGGCGCTGCGCGAGCTGCTCGTCAAGAACAGCCTCATCCCCAAGCTGGTCGAGCTGCTCAAGAAGCCGCCATTCCGCGCGCTGTCGCTGCGCATCCTGTACCACCTGAGCATGGACGACCGCTGCAAGTCCATGTTCACCTACACCGAGGCCATCCCGATCGTGCTGCAGCTCGTGCTCAACTTTCCGCAGAACCTCGTGGCCAAGGAGCTCGCCGCGCTGGCCGTCAACCTGAGCCTCAACGCCCGCAACGCCGAGCTCATGTGCCAAAACCGCGGGCTCGAGGCGCTCGCCGCGCGCGTGTTCCGCACGCGAGACCCGCTGCTGCTCAAGGTCGTGCGCAACATCTCCGTGTGGAGTTACACGCTGCAGGAGGACCTCGCGAGCGACAAGCAGTACAAGTACCGCGGCATGTGGGCGTCGCTCGTCGTGCCGCTGGTCGAGCTCTGTCTTGCCGGTGACGCCAGCCACGATGTGATGCTCGAGGCCCTCGCGACGCTCGCCAACCTCACGCCTAGCGACTTGCCTGTCAAATTCCCGTGGGACAAGCTCGTGGCCGACTACGCGCTGCTGCCCTTCCTCTCCAAGCTGCTCGTGCCTGGCTTCTCTCAGGACGACGTCGTGCTCGAGGTCGTGCTGCTCGTGGGTGCCCTCGCGCTCGAGCCAAAGTGCGCGCCGCTGCTCGCGAGCTCGCGCATCCTGCGAAGCCTGCACGCGCTGTTCCAGGAGAAGCAGCACGACAGCGAGCTGACGCTGCAGCTGCTGTACACCTTCTACCGGCTGCTGCGGCACCGCGAGACGTACGACGAGCTGCTCTACGGCGGCAACAGCTCCGGTGGCATCGTGCCCGACCTCCTCCTGGCCGCAGACGCTCCCAACATTGAGGTGCGGCGCATGTGCGATATGCTCATGGACCTCGTCGTCGACCGCGATTGCAGCGAAACCGGCGTGCTGGGCGAGGTCGCGAGGCTCATCCGACAGCGGCGCTTCGAGATCTACAACGCCGAGTACCTCGAGGCGCTGCACGAAAGCCGGGCGATCGGCGCTGGCGGCAGGGGAATGGGTGGCTTGATGCGGGGAGACGGCTACAACGGCGGGATGATGTGCGGCGGCGAGGAGAAGCTTGGGGGTCGAGACATCGACGACGACGACGACGACGACGACGACGACGTTGATGATGGGGGCAACTAACACAACGCCAGACAGACACATGCATCGAAGAGCACAGATGCATTCACGCCACTCCAAAGCATACACACTCAGATCCACGCACATGCATTGCCAGCTTCCCACGCGATATACTCACTCACACGCCACCGTTGGCTAGAGGTGTTTGGGCGTCAGAAACCCGTACACGTCTCTGAAGTTAGCCGAAATGGCTCGCGGCAGCTGGTTCTCGGGCCAGTACAGGTTCTTCTCGCGGCTGTTGATGGTCCCGCCCGGCGGGATCACGTACATGACGAATTTGCTGCCGCCCGCCAGCTTGAGCTCAAGCGCCGACGCCCTGCCGCGCGCCTTGTTGTTGAACGCCGTGATGCACTTGACCAACTTCCACTGCTCGTGCGCGGACGACAGCTTAAAGTACAGCAAGGCTGACTCGTGCCGGTCCTTCAGCATTTGCTCCATTGCAGCCATCGAGATCGTGCCCGTCTGGATCGCCGTGATATCTGTGCGAGGGAACTCTCTCTCGGACGGCGCCAACTGCGGGCGGAGCCAGCACGCGTCCACCTTGAAGTCGTGGTACAGATCAGGGTTGCCCGAGTCTTGAACACGGATCTGGCACGACCAATCGATGCGTGGGCCAGACGAGAGGACATCATTCGCCGATGGATCGTCGACGATGCCACCCTTTTCATCCTCCATCGGCTCTGGGTCCAGACCAGAGTCGATGAGGTGCTCAAAGAACTTGGCCGTCCGACAGTCTGCCACACGCAGCGCCTCCGCCTCCGTCCGTCCAGTGACCCGGAACACGACGTTCTCGCCTGCTCGAATCACGCAATGAGTGCCATCTGCTGAGCCAGCCGGCCCATTTCTTCCGTTGAGCGATGGCGGCACTTCGATCGATGGTTTGATCTGCACAAGTTGAAAGTGGACACGCGTAAGCGACTGTCAAGGTTGAAACAACAACATTGCACGCAACGTACGCTAATGATCCCCGTGAGCTTCATGGAGTTGTAAGCGTCGAGGAAGGTGTCGCTGAGGCATTTGACGTGCAGGAAGTGGAGCAGCTGTGCCCACTCGGAACGGATCTTGTTCAGCTTGGCTAAGATCCCGTCGACCGCGGCTCGGATCGCATCGGGCTTCGTCATCCGGGCCTCCGCGAAGTGGATCACATCGTTGACATCGACGCGCACTTCAAAAAGCCCTTCTCGCAGTCGGTTGATGCGGATCGATGCCTTCACGTTGGGCACAATCATCTTCTCCGCGGCACCGACGAACTTCAACGAGCCTCGGAGGTAGTCGATGCCAGTACACAAGTCGTCTGCCGGAGTGAACAGGCTTCGCATAACGGCGCGGAACTTGGCGTCGTCGGACATCCCGCTCTCTGATTGAAGGTCGTAAGGCTGCTTCATCAGCTCAGATGCTGACGACTCTCCTGTCGATGAATCTGACGTATTTTGTCCTGTTGCAGATGCCCCACCTTGCTTCGCCTCATTCGGATCCCAATCCGACTCACCGCCAGAGGAGTAGTAGTCGTCGTCGTCGCTAGCGTCACTGACGACCAATGCTCTTGTGATCCCGGATGTTTTCGATGCTTCAGCTGTGGTAGCTTTTTCGTTGCTGCTGTTGGCAGTGCTTCCGTTCCCCGCCCCATTGCCACCGCTGGATCCGTTGTTGATTGTCGCGCTGCCACCATTCTGAACCGCACGCTGAGGAACTGCGCGGGCCGAGAATTTGGCTGCTTGCGCTTCGATCTGGACCAATTCTTGCAGGACATCCCGAAAGAACTCGCTCGCCGCCCGCTTCGCATCCTTGAGATTCACCGCAGCAGCAGAGACTGCGAGTTTCTTGTCGACATAGATGCTGTATACTTGGTACGGTGCAATGAGTCTCTCCTCTTGCGTCACCTAAGCAGACACAACACAATCAGTTCAGAGATGTAACGAGACATGGGCGATATGCTTCATGCCACTCACAACTTTCATCGGCCCAGGCTTCGTGTTCACGGCCAGCTTCAGATGCTTTTGCTGCGTTTCGTGCGCTGCCATCAGCGTTGATACCACTTGGCTCCGCTCCTTGAACGTGCGCACCAAGTGCTTCCAGCAGTCGTAGATGCGCCTTATGTGAGCCACCATGAGGTTGATTGCCGACTCTCGCGCATCCAGCGCCGTTCTTCCTGACACCTTCGCTTCAAGCGCATCTCCTAAGCCAACCAAGTTGCATGTGAACGTGCCATGGCTATCACGTGTGATGGTGCCAGTCATCTAAACAGCCACAAAGCCAAGAAAGGTTACAAAACATCGAACCAATCACCCGAGACAGCAAGCACAAAATACTCACCTGGATCTTTCGCGAGAAGTTGAAGACAACCTCATCTTGATCCTTCCAATCCACTTCGTGCAGCTGCGAAACCACAGCGGATTCGTCTTGGAACAGCATAGTCAGGAGTTCCTGGTACGCCTCGGCTCGTTGCTTCATCACGACATCAGGTCTTGGCGCTGGTTCCCTGGGACGCTCGCCCACATCGTCGACGAAGTAGGCTGGCTCTTCCGGGCGTGCCGGCACGGAGGTTGAATCAACTCGTCTCCGAACAGGATCTCTGTCCAAAGGAAGATCGTCGTGATGCACGCTATGCTCGTATCGCCGCTTCCTCGAGTTGGGTGCTGCTGGATCATGAGAATCCTCGAACGACTCGTCTTCGATATCCATGTGTTCCGGTGAGTCAACACGATGGATTTGATGCTGGGGAGGCTCGGACTTCCAGGCAACCTCGTTTGTCGACTTCACGGAATCGGCAGCGCTTTGAGTTGCTGCGGCGCGAAGATCGCGGCGATTCAGCTCTTGGTTCTGGTCGAACTGGTTCACCAGGTTCATCAAGAATCTCATCAGCTCGTTTACCGCATCAGCACGCGCCATTGTCACGCTGCTCGCACGACAATGGGCTAGCGGGAGCTCATCAATCGTCGCCACAACGTCACTTTCAATGATATCACTGCCGAACTGGAACCGACGAACATCCGTCGCCGTGAGCTGCATCCAACACCGAACGACAATGTCAGTCCCAGTCACATTCATAAGATAAATGCACTGCAGCAGATAGAGGGAATCAAACCTGGACGATGTTTGCCTCGATCATGAAGTTGAACGCAGCATCGCGGACTTGCCGGGTGTCGTTGGCTGGGGTCAACCGGTACGTGCTCGAAAGCTGGCGCAATAAGTCGCCAAACAATCGCTGAAACCTCTGAAGGGCGACCAGCAGAAGCTGAATGGCTTGAAATGTCGCTTCGTGGTCGGACCGAGCAGTTGCTTCGCAGTAGATGTGGCCCAATTGTACACTTGCGAGGAAAGTGCCGAGCGACGAAGACGAATACAGATTGCGGAAAAGCTGGAGGATAGACACAAATGCAAACGTAAAGCACGTGGTCAGTATGCAGTCGCGTGAGGCGCGCGCAGATTTCAAGAGCAAGTAGCAGCATCACATACCTTGACACCTGGTGCGAGGTTGAACTCGCGGCTCATGCTGGCCAAGGAAACTCGCCCAAGGTCGTTTGCCCAGTCCTGCAGCTGCGAAATCACGTCGTATGTCGGACCGAACAGTGTAATCAGGAATGCTTTCCCTTCGACTGCAGTGACGGCGCGCTGCTTTCGGGTGTGGTTCTTGGTTGGAGGCTTTTCATCCGCTTGTCGCGTCGCAGGCGTTTGTCCTGCCTTCTGTGGTTGGACTGTACTAGCCACGGTGTCTGGCGCGAAACTGACCTTTTTCGCGGGTTGTTTGCTTCGAATGCCCATTGACTCCTGGAACCGCTCGGACACTTCCTTCTCAACATGGCTGGTGTCGACGCTGCTTCCTGGTCGCGGTCGCGGCGACGGATCGTCACCAATACTTGTCCTATCGTCTTCCACGTCGGGCTCGAAAGCGGTGTCAGTCATGGGAGCGTCCACTTCTTGGCCAGCTGCGCTGCTGCTCACTGGTACTGGCACTGGTGCATGCGCATCTGTGTCCGACGAAGGGGTCGCCAATCTGCCGAGGTTGATGGTGTTCAAGGTCGGCAGCGCTGCTGTTTCAGCGTCGGCATCAGACTGATCGAACCCAACCTCCTTGAAGCCGTGCTTCGTCTTGATCAGTCGGACCCCGGTCGGTTCGCGGAGAATGTTCTGCCGGGCGTGCTGTTCAAATCGCAGCTCACGCTCCCTCCGAAGCGCTTCCGGGGCCAGCTCATCGCTCGTCATCTCGCACAACCGCTGCGGTGTGATGTTCCCATTGACCAAGTCTCGTCGTAGCTCCGGGTTGTGCACGTTTTTAATGTTGCTCCGGAGCATTCGCGCGTGCCGAGTGAACTCCTTCTGCAGCATCGCGGGGTTTGACATGTGGCCACGTTTGCGGAGATACAAGCGAAACAGCGTCTCCGCAATAGCACAGCTGAGCGGTGGGATCCGCGCGTCTCCTTCATAGTCCCCCTGGAAACTGTCGGCGACACCATTCGTGAACATCTTCAGTGTTTTCCGCGCGTTGCCCAGCCACTTGAGATCTTGCATTGGGAATGAGTTGATCCATGAAACATCGACATCGCACGCCAGAGCAGGTGCTCTCGGCGGTGGAGGCGCAGCTCTCGGCGGCTGAGGGTGCGCACCGATGACGGTTGGCAGACTGTGCGTCCGCTCCAGCCTCGATCTCGGAGACGCTGAGGAGCTTGGTCGAGGGGAGTGCGTCACATGAGCTGACGCAGTGCGGACAAGTCTCCCGGTTCGGCTCGGTGCTTTTCGTGGAGCGGCCGCTGGTGCCAAGTCCAGGAGCTGGAACGCGCCTTCGTCGTCACTGCTCTCGTCGTCGACAGTGTCCGGGTGCGTGAGGTCAATCATCTCATGCTCGTCCTCCTCTTCCGGCGAGTCGATCGAGACGATCTCAGGTGCGACGTCGTCTGTCGTGGCCATCTCTTCGTTCCACGCGTCGACCCCGAACTCAAAGTTGCTCGCTTCTCCTTCAACGTCGTCGTCGAAGTCGTCCTCCGGGAACGGCTCGTGGATGCCCTTGAACCAGCTGCGGAAGCCCGCCATGAACTTGAATTCGTCGACCTGCATGACCGCGTTGCGCGTCTCGTGCAGGATGATGCGCACGAATAGAAGCACCTTCTTCTCGACCTGCAGCTGCTTCTTGGCGTCTCGGTGGCGCGTCACCAGGGCCTCATACTGCTTGGCGAGCCGCGCTTGGTACGCGTCGATTTCGTCCAGGATCTGGAGGATCTGGCTGTGGCTGCGCTGCTGCAGCGGGTCCACGCGGACCTGGTTGTCGTAGCGCACAAACTTGAGCCGGACCGAGCTCGCCCTGCCCGCCGCCTGCTCGCGCTCGGCGCACTGGAGGATGTCGCTCACGCGTCGGCGCAGGCGCGGCATCTTCATGCTGGACAGCAGCAGGTTGTCGGCGCCGACGCCCACGAGGTAGTCGTTGAGTCCGATGCTGGCAATGGCGCTGGGTCGCTCCGAGCCGGGCTCCACGAAGCGCTGCGGGAAGCGGGCGGAGCGCACCTCGTTGACCTGGAACAGGTGCGAGCCGGCGACCGGCATGACGTTGAAGCCGAAGCCCCGCAGCTCGTGCTCTTGCTCCCGCTCCCGCTCCCGGTCGCGGCCCGCCGCCCCGGGCACGCGCACGCGCGGGAACGTGTACTGCACCTCGAACGGCTGGCCTAGCGACAGCAGCTTCTCGGCCGCCAGCCGCACCTCTATCTTCCACAGGCGGATGCTCTGCACCAGCGCGAAGCGGGCCGCGTCCACGGCCACAGGCGCCGGCGGCGGGGCAATCGCGGCCGGCATGGGGACCGCCATGGGATTCCGGGGCCTTTCTTTCAGGCAGGACTGCGGCAACCTTTTTCGTTCGAGGTGTGGTTGCCGAAAATAGAGGGTTGAAGGGCGCCTGAATGGGTTTGTTTTGGGCGAGTTCTTGTTCTGGGACTACCGTTTGCGACTCGTATAGAGAGCGGTCAAACTGGGTTTCCAAGAACCACATGGGGCCAACGGCTCTCGAGAATGGCGGTGATGATTCGATGCTCGCTGTGAGACTCAGTGAGTCTGTTCGGTGGGAGGCACAGGCAGGCGTTTCCAGCAGTTATCGATCGTCTCGACGACGCGGGCGGATGATCTGCGATGGGCGCCGCGCAGTCGCAGCAGCAGCAGCAGCAGCAGCAGCAGCAGGGCGGGAGCGACAAGCAACAGGAGCTGGCGGACTTCCTGTCGCGGTCCGACGCCAGCGCGTGCGCGTTCTCCGACGCAGAGAGCGATGCGAGCTCGCCACGTGAAGGCGACGCTGAGCAGTCAACGGGTGGCGCGCTGGTCATGCTGCCGAGCGCGCTGGACCCGCGCGGGCGTACCATCCGGCGGATCGGGACGAGCGCGGTGGACGAGCAGGAGCGGCTCGTTCTAGTCAAGCGGAGAGCGTTGGCCGCCAAGTCGCTCGCTGTGGGGAGCTGCATGCGGGGACCAGAGCGCGGCAGCCACGGCGAGCGGCCACAAGTGACCATGGACGACTTTGAATATCTCAAGGTGATCGGCGTTGGGGCGATGGCGCGCGTGCTGCTCGTTCGCTGCCGGCACGACGGAGAGCTGTACGCCATGAAGGTGACCTCCAAACGCTGCGTGCGGGCAAACCGACTGGAAAGCAGCGTCGTATCGGAGCGAGACGTGTTAGGCGGCACTGACCACCCCTCACTCGGTATGCCGTCGTCCCCTTTGTTGCTCTCCAAGCCCAACCTACCATACTGACCGATGCTTGTGCATCTCACTACTTCAGTGCGCCTTCACTGGGCGTTCCAGACCCCCAGCAGCGTGTTCCTCGTGATGGACTATTGTCCAGGAGGCGAGTTGTCGGTGCATCTGAAGCACGCGAGCCGCTTCCCGGAGGAGTTGGTCCATTTCTACGGGGCGGAGTTGCTGCTAGCAATCGAGCACCTGCACCGCCACGGCATTATCTACCGAGACCTGAAGCCGGAGAACGTCCTGCTCACAGAGGACGGCCACCTAAAGCTCGTCGACTTTGGAATCAGCAAGTTTGGCGTCACTGATCCCACGTCGGGTGCGACCACTGTGTGCGGCAGCTACGAGTATGTAGGTACGACTGCTTGAGCCTTGATATTGCGCGCTGGAATGGCGAACTGGGAGCGCATTGTTCACTGACGGTCGCTCAAATGGTGCTGCAGCACCGGAAATACTGGAGCAGCGAGAGTACGGGACCGCAGCCGACTGGTGGTCTTTCGGCGCAGTTCTGTACGAGCTTCTGACGGGGTTGCCGCCATGGTATCACGAGAACCCGTCGATCATGGCCAAGCGTGTGCTGTCGTCGCCTCTCCAGCTGCCAAACTACCTGTCGCCAGATGCAAAGCGCCTGCTTGAAGACCTCTTGCACCGCGACCCAGTGAAGCGGCTGGGCACTCGACACGGGAGCCTGGAGGTCAGAAGCCACCCGTTCTTCGACTGCGTTGACTGGGATCTCGTCACCTTCCGCGAGGTCCACCCGCCGATCCAGCCGTGCCAGTCAAGTCTCTCCGTCGTACGTCGCACGTCCATCTCGGTTGTCGGATAGCGCTTCGTTGGGAAGTGATATACGCTGCTCACTCAATTGTGTGCGGCGTTCGTCGTGCAGGAGAGCGCCGCCAACTTCAGCTCCGAGTTCACGCGGCTGCCGATCGGTGCCATCGACCGGAGCCCTCGCAGCGACAGAGGCGAGTTCTCCGACTTTGACTTTGTAGCGCCGAGCTCCGTCCACGTCGAGTACAACTACGCGCGCGACGTTCGAGCTCGTGCAGGGTGAGGGAGGCATCTGTGTCAACCAGGTC
Organism: Phytopythium litorale; assembly: GCA_023338075.1. Taxonomy (NCBI): domain Eukaryota; phylum Oomycota; class Peronosporomycetes; order Pythiales; family Pythiaceae; genus Phytopythium; species Phytopythium litorale. The sequence goes on from JAADYB010000231.1 coordinate 24,060, forward strand.
AATTTCGCAAGAAGGCACTCAAGTCACAAGCCACGGCAGAGAACCCAAAAAATCCTATCGCTGATTCCGCAAAGAAAATAAGCGACTTGAACAAAGTATGAATCGTGGGAATACAAAAACCAAGTTTAGAATATTTCTTCGGTAGTCACACTACCGAAGATAAAAAGACCTAAATGGGATAAAATAGACTTGGTTTTTGTATTGCGTTCTTGTAGTTTACATTTCTGTTGATATCAACAGAAATATTTCAAATGTCGACGTAAACATGTATGCGGTTTCTCTTCGGTAAGCTTGTGCAATGACGCGATCACCTAAAACCTTCCATCCTTGATGCTTCAATCTGAAAATGGCGCTGTGATTGGCTGCTAGTGTAGGGCTCGGGCAGTCGATCCTTCAGAAAGTCTGCAAACCTTCATACGAACATTATATTGAGTATTGAAGGTGTATAGTTAATTATTTCAAAGTGACCTGAATTTCCTCGAACCTCACTCGAATGAAGAGCGTGGACTTCATTCTGGACATCGAGTCTCGCAGGCCGATTGGGTATCAATTGCAACCCCAAGCGAAGAAGTCTTCGGTCGCCGTCACATGGCGCGCCGAAGAAGAACGCGGCGCTCCACTTCTCGCCTGGACGGCCGAGGGACGCGACTGGGCAGTCCGCACACGTGCAGGAGCGGCCGGTGATGATGGCTGACGGGCTGATCCTGCTGGTCGTGTTCACGATCGTGGGCTTCTCGTGCGCCGTCGGGTACATGATCTGGTACATCCGACGCAACATGGAGACGCGCATGATGGACGACGCAACGGCGGACCTGCGCGAGTCCTTCAGCCCCAGGCAAGCACCGATGGGTTATTGCGAGCGCTGGTGCCCGAGGTTGTTGCACTGACGACGCGTTGATTCGGGGTTTTAGAGCCGCCGGGCTGGAGCACCGCATTGACGTGGTGACGAGGTGCGGACTGGCGGAGTGTCGGGGTGGCATGGGGTAGCTCCACTTGCTGATCGCTGCTGCTGCTGCTGCTGCTTGATCCACAAAGGGAGGCGACCATCGCGCCCAACCTCTGCGACGTGTGCGCGTTCGCCAACGCGAGGCAGACTCGCTACTGCGTGCTTTGCGGGAACAAGGTCAAGAAGACGCCGTCGGAGCTGGTGCGGCCCCGCGATCCGCTGACACCCCGACAGCAGCAAGTCAGGTGCGCGTTATCGCTTGCTGATCATAATGTGGTTATCCCAGTCCGCCTAACCATTCACATGGCTGCGGTGTTCGACACCGAGCAGACGGCGAATGGAGTGGAGGCGCAGGTCGAGCGAGCAAGGCAAGGTGCGGTGGGACTTTCGTCGCGTCGACACGGCGCATGCTGGAGAACACCCGATGGGCTTCGTCGTGCGATTTGAGGACTCGCCAACTGAAGCTGCAAACCGACAGACCGACATTGAGCCCACGTCAGGGAACGATCACCGTGTGGCATTGATAGAAGCACAGTCATCTGATGCCTTGGAGTTCCCGTTGGCAGCAACTCCGTCTGCACAACCCTCATTAGAAGCTGCAGCCGACGCGAGCGAGCTGATAGAACTGGCCGACAAAGCGTTCCCCGCCAAGTTCGCGTATTTCGTCACCCGTTCGTCGTCACTGCTCCGCCCCGCAGAGATCGAGTCATTGGAGCTGAGCGTGCGTCGAGATTTCATCGTGGAGGAGTCCCTCGAGTTCCTCGGCTGTATGAAGGAGTCCCAGTTGCACTCGGTGCTGCGGATCAACTTCACAAAAGAGAGCGGAATTGACGCCGGGGGAGTGCACCGCGAGTGGTTCATGCTGCTGAGCGAGTTGGTGGTGGACCCGACGCTCGGACTCTTCACCTGCACCAGCAGTACGGATCAAACGTACTACCTGGATGCCCTGGTGGAGCCGAGCGCTGGAGAGCGTCATCTCGCGCAAGTGTTCGCCATCGGACGCCTGGTTGGGCGGGCACTGCTGGAGGGAGAAGTGCTGGGCTTCCACTTGGCGCTGCCGCTGCTCAAGATTGTGCTGGGCTACCCGTTGACATGGGAAGACTTGGCGTTGCTGGATCCTGTCATGCACAAGAACCTGAAGTGGATGCTGCAGAACGACGGCGCGGATCGCTTGGGCGTGGATTTCACAGTCACCAAGTCGGCATCAAGCAGCGAGGTGGTGGAATTGATCCCTGGCGGCTCGCACACGCCCGTAACCGACAGCAACAAGCAGCAGTACGTCGAGCGTCTGGCCCAGTACTTACTGGTCGAACGGGTGTCGGAGCCACTGCACGCGTTCCTGCAGGGTCTGTACCAAGTCGTGCCGCGGCAGATCCTGCTGCTGTTTGACGCGGAGGAGTTCGACTACCTGTTGTGCGGCTCGGACACGATCGATGTGGGCGACTGGGAGCGGCACACCAAGTGCTCCAAGAGCCTGCGCAACTCGCGCGTGCTGCGCTGGTTCTGGCAGCTGGTGCGCGACATGCCCCACGAGTACCGGCGGCGGCTGCTGCAGTTCGCGACGGGGTGCTCGCGCGTCCCGCTCGTCGGCTTCCGCGGCCTGACGAGCTACGACGGCCGCATCTGTCCCTTCACGCTCAAGGGCGTGCCGTACGAGGAGTCGGCGTACGTCCGCAGCCACGCGTGCTTCAACCGCCTCGACCTGCCGCTTTACAAGACGCGCGGTGAGCTCCGGGCAGTGCTGTACGCCGTGCTCGACACGGAGATGTACGGCTTCACAACCGCCTAGTAGGGACGAGTAGAGCTGCATGCGCACACACATGAACACGCATGAACATGGCGGCCAAAGTGTCTCTTGGCGAGCAATTGCTGATCTGCTTGACTCTGACTCAAAGATAGTAATCGTCAAACAGAAGCGATCAGTTCAGTGCAGCATACTCTCTCCAAGTGAGTCCCAAAATCCAGTGTCAAAACAAGGGGAAGGGTGACCGTTACTGCATCCACGTCAAACTTCAACAGTGGGATGTCGTCCGTCCAGCAGTGTGACAGCTGCTCTAACATAGAGAGGTATCCTCGGAATCTCCCTGTGCAAGAGCCCTCTATCACTTTCACAGAGTAATCACTCTGCGCTCCATTCCCTTCATTCCCTTCATTCCCTTACAAACTGCAAGAGAAAGAAAGGCACGCACGCGGAACGGTGGCATCATCCCGCACTTTCCGATTGGTATCAGCCGAAGCGCCGACAACTTGGGGACGCCGGCGCCATGGCGGACAACCGGTCCATGGAGACGTCGCTGGTGTACCAGGGTGTGGGCATGCTGCTGCTCTGCGTGCTCTTCTTCGCCGGCTGGTGCGTGGGCTGCCGCCGCCGCCCGGGAAGCCTGGACGACCTCAACGCGCCGCTGCTATCGTACGTCTTTCCTGCGTTCCTGTCCTTCTTGTGAGGAAGAGGCGCCTGACACTGGGATCTCTGGCTGATCGGTCGCTGCAGTGGCGAGTCCGTGGACCACCGCATCGATGCCGTCACCAGGTGCGTCGTCTGCCGTGTCTTGTGGAGGACCTCCGCGCTGTGCTGACGAGTCGTGCGAGGCAGAGAGGCAGAGGCGGGCTACGTCGTGTGCGGCTGCTGCGAGTTCGAGAACTTCAAGCGCTTCGCGTACTGCACGCTGTGCGGCGAGAAGCTGCACAAGCCGTCGCCGTTGGGCGAGGACGACGCCGACACGGGCGATGAGGGTGCTGCGAGCGACTACACACCGCGCAAGTCGGTCGGCAGCATGACGCAGCAGCAGTTGAGAGCGAGGTGGGCTTCGGGGTTCTCGTTTTGGGGCAGACCTGGTGAAGCAGCTGACCCTGGGCGATGAACTTGCGAGCAGGACGCGGAAGGAGTGGACGCGCAAGCTGGACGTCGAGGGAAACATGTTCTGGTACCGCAAGGGCGGCGGTGGCGATCCTGCGACAGCATTCGGGAGCTCGATTGCAACGCAGCAGGCTGGGTTTGCGGTCCGCTTCGAGACAGTCGAAGAAGGGGAATCAAGGACTTCTGTCAGCGATGAATCTAGGCCAGTCAGTGACGCGAAGGCTCGCGCATCAATGGCCAAGACTAAAGACGCGTCCGACGAGGACGAAAAGCTGTCGATCACCAAGAAGTTCGGAGCACAGAAGCTCGTCTTGACCGAGGCTTCGACTGCTGACCCCGGCATGTTCCCCACGGGTGTTCACGCTCTCTCGCAGTCGACGACCGAGCAGAAGAAGGAGGCGATCGACTTCGTGACCAGCGACTTCCCGACCAAGTATGCGCACTTCGTCGTGACCACTGCGTCGATGATCGTGCCGGCTGAGGTCGAGTTTCTCAAGCTCTCGGTGCACCGCGAGTACATGCTGGAGGAATCGGTGGATCACATGGTGTGCATCAAGGAGAAGAACATCCGGTCATTCATGCGAATCAACTTCCTGGACGAAAGCGGCGTCGATGCAGGCGGTGTCCACCGCGAGTGGTTCATGCTGGTCAACGAGCTGCTCGTGAACCCAACGCTCCGGCTGTTTCGCTGCTCGAATAGGAGCGAGCGTGCATACTACTTCAACCCACGCTCGCGAGAAGAAGTGGGCGAGGACCACCTGCTCTACTACTACGCGACAGGTCGCCTCGTTGGCCGCGCGCTGCTTGAAGGAGGTATCTGGGGGTTCCATTTTGCGCGTCCGCTTCTCAAGATCATGCTGGGTATGCCAGTCTCGTTCAGCGATGTCGAGTACTACGACCCAGAGACGTACAAGAATCTGGTGTGGATGCTGCAGAACGACGGTGCAGACGCGCTTGGATTGGACTTTACCGTCACGGAGCGCGGAGAAGTTGCCCCGGACTTATCGTCCGAGTCCCGTGACAGCCTCGATTCTCGAAGCAGCGAGAGCTTTCTCCCTCGTACCCAAGACGGAAGTGTCCGAGTGGTGGATCTGGTCCCCGGCGGAAGGGATATTGAAGTGACTGACGCGAACAAGCTGGAGTATGTCGACCGCTGGTTCAAGCACACACTCTTCGAAAGCGTGGACGACCAGCTTCACGCGTTCCTGCGCGGTGTCTATGAGGTTGTTCCCCCGGAGATGCTGATGCTGTTCGACCCGGAAGAATTCGACTACGTGCTGTGCGGCACGCCCGAGATCGACGTGGATGACTGGCGCGAGAACTCGACCCATTCGGCGAACCTCAACAACGCCAACGTGCGACGATGGTTCTGGGAGGTTGTTGGGGACATGCCGAACGAGTATCGCCGTCGACTGCTCCTGTTTGCGACGGGTTCTTCCTGCGTCCCGCTGTCCGGCTTCCGCGGCTTGACAAGCTACGACGGACGCCTGTGCCCGTTCAACCTGCGAGGCGTCGCGTACACAACGACGCAGTACATTTCAAGCCACGCGTGCTTCAACCGGCTGGACCTGCCGCTCTACCGGTCGAAGCGTGAGCTCAAGACCGTGCTGTACGCAACGCTCGAGACAGATCTGACGGGATTTACCACCGCGTAGAAGACAAGACACCGCGGTATTTACAATACATCAAACCGTATTGCTTGATGGGACGCTTGCTCACATCAACTCACTTTGTGCAAGGACATCCAAGAGAAGCGCGCCAGCTCGATCGCAATCCTTCCTGCTAATCGGTCGTGAACCCGTACTGTTCCGTCTCCAGCGCCGCATACATCACAGCGCGCAGCTCGGATCGCACCACGTGCAGCGGCAGATCCAGGCGGTTGAAGCACGCGTGGCTGTGAATGAACCCGTCGCCTACAAGCTGCATGCCCTTGAGCGTGAACGGACACAGCTTCCCGTCGTAACTCGTGAGCGCAGCGAAGCCTGCAAGAGGCACGCGCGATGACCCCGTGGAGAACAGCAGCAGCCGACGCCGGTACTCGTTTGGCATCTCGCGCACGATCTCCCA